>NBZA01001303.1:20504-32867 GCA_003054995.1 Aleochara bilineata
AGCTGGAGCGCGCCACCGCCAGCGAGAAGCAGATGGTCTTTAATGAGATCCTCTCGGCAGCGTATAATCTAATGACAGACGTCTTCGGCAACTACGTCATCCAGAAGTTCTTCGAGTTCGGTACACCCGAGCAGAAGACCACGCTCGCACAGAAAGTGCGCGGCCACGTTTTGCCGCTAGCGCTGCAAATGTACGGCTGTCGCGTGATTCAGAAAGCGCTTGAATCGATTCCCGCCGAGCAGCAGCAGGAGATCGTGCGCGAGCTTGACGGTCATGTTCTGAAATGCGTCAAGGATCAAAACGGCAATCACGTCGTGCAGAAGTGCATTGAGTGTGTGGATCCCAATGCTCTGCAGTTCATCATTCAGTCCTTCGCCGGACAAGTGTACAATCTGTCGACGCATCCGTATGGGTGCCGTGTCATTCAGCGCATCTTAGAGCATTGCACTCCCGAGCAGACAACTCCAATTCTTGCCGAACTCCACACTCACACTGATCAACTCATACAGGATCAGTTCGGCAATTACGTCATTCAACATGTGCTAGGTAATTTGACTGCCGGCGTGTATATTTAAGCACTTTGTGTTGCACTTACACGCTCTTTTGGCAATAATTAACCATTTCTTTTCTGACGCAGAGCATGGCAAAGCGGAAGACAAGTCCCAGCTAATTAACAACGTCCGAGGCAAAGTTCTAGTTCTCAGTCAACACAAGTTCGCCAGCAATGTGGTGGAGAAATGCGTTACACATGCGACCAGAAACGAACGGGCATTACTAATTGAAGAAGTGTGCGGTTTTAATGACAGGTAAAACAAATCGTGATTTATATCCACTCTTCTTACGCTTCGTAGAATGATTGGCAATTCTTGTTTCTTTGTGACTGCTGGTGAATCATCAATGATTTTCATCGCTTTGGTGCATTTCTGATTCTAGCGCTCTACATATAATGATGAAGGACCAATACGCTAACTATGTCGTCCAAAAAATGATTGATGTCAGTGAACCGACACAGCGCAAAGTGCTGATGCATAAGATCAGACCTCACTTGAACTCTCTTCGTAAGTATACCTACGGCAAGCACATCATCGCCAAGCTGGAGAAGTTCTTCATGAAGGCCCCCGGCCCACTGGGCTCTATCGGAGGTGAACTGGGCCCCATTGGGCCACCGACAAATGGCGTCATGTAAACGCATCAGCCGCCAGCTCCAACAACAAAGATCATTTGGACGTCAACTGTAACTGGCTACTACTAGTGCCAGTTTCCTTCGTATATGAATTGAAGGTTCCAACAACTTTGCGTAATTGCATTAAGTTTTTTCGATAAGGCTACATATACAGAATGCATATAATTTTAAGTTTTCTTTTCCAAACCATCGACAGCACTTCGCCGAACACGCACGCGGAGAAGAATGCGCATCGATGTTCTGGAAGTTGCTGTGTGGTAACCAGTATTTCATTTATTTTATCATTTAATTTGCGTATTTTAACGTGTTTTTAACAAACTAATCGTTCGAGTTTCATTTATTTTACGTTAGAGTAATAATTAGACTTAGGTTTTCATTGTATTATTACACATGCGGTTTGCGTTTAGACAGCAGAGATTCAGTGATCGCGTTAGCTAGTTAGTTTTCAAATGAAATTGAAATGGAAGATTTAATTTATCAACGCACGTCTTCATCCCATCGATTTAAGCGTCGAGTGTCGTTCGTTCCTATTGAATATTCATTAACAAACTCTTTAGTTTCCGGTGATGATGATTAAATATTTGCGATGGTATCTATCAATTATGTAACGTTAGACTCATGCACGTTGGCAACTGGTGTTCATTTAACTGTAATGTACATATTATTTTAAATTATTTATTGCGCAATTTTGAATCTCCTCAAGTCATTTTACAATACGTGCGTATGCCTCGATCGATTTACACTAATTACAGTGACTCGAGGCATTAGGACGAAAATTGAAATAAAGAAAGTTTGCGAAGATAGGCATATGAACACATACAACATTTTTTCAATCGTCTGTAAATACTAGGGTAACAATCGTTTTTAGTTACTTTTTAAACACATGATATCTCAGCTAAGAATGGAATTCATAAAGGTATACACAGTTCATCATCCTGACATTATAATAATTGTGATATCGAATCCTCAGGAATAGTTCTGACGAAATAAATGAAAACAAACAAAGGGCAAACTACCACCAACAGACACACAAACAACAGAAACAAACACATGATTCGCTACTTACCACAAAACAAAATCAATCAAAACGTTTGTAAGTTCCATTTTAAACCAAGTGCTATCGAACACGAAACACAGACAAGCTTAAACGAAAATTGTTTAAGTTAATTATTAGCGAAGCGTAAGCGCGTTGATTAGAATTCGATTCTCATTGATTGAGGTTTTAAGTTGTTTTTCGTTTTTAGCCGAATGGCTTGGCTTTATGATTAGTTTGTGGGAGCTTTTGAATTAAATGAGTGCTTAGACTACGATTTAATTGATTGAGTTCAAAGAAGAAAAATCAAACAAATAACGAGGAGTTGCATGCATACGTGCTGAACGGATAATGAAAGTAATGAAATATGATGTTCTGAGATTCGTAGATTAGTTTAATTTGCATGGATGTTAATTAGAAAGTCCATCAAGAACTTAAACTATATACTCGACTATTTACCTACCTATTTACTAACTAACTAAAACCACATTATATCTTTATGCAAAAGTATGTATTGATAACAATACGACCTTTTTCTAGCGATCTTTAAAACTTGAAGTAACACGCTCCTTTACTAATGCATATTAAAACACAATTACGATTCACGTAAAGAGAATAGAATTCAATTAGCGGATAGCGAGTAGTGGACTTTTTCAACTCTTCATTTTGACAACTTTAACAACTTCTATGAAAGTGCATACCCACATAAATATATTAAAGGAGAAGTATCTTGTACGATTTTCGAACACTTTAAGAACTTACATCTAGCATACGCGAATTTAGAATGGACTATTTCACTAATTCTTGCAAGAACGCGAATAGTTAGCGCGCAGAATTATTATTTTATATCATTTATAACTGGCATTGCATTTACAATTCGTGGAGAATAATAACTATAAGTATATGAATGGTCTAAGTGTATATTATATTTATCCGTATCGTATTTAGATTGTGTATCGACGTTTCTGAGTTTAACCGAGCTCTGCATGAACGTGCTGTGTTAATCAGTCAGTTTCTCACCTTATCGCGTGTATAGCTTTTCATTGTTTGTCAATCCACACATCATTAGCAAATCTCACATCCTTTTCGAGAGGACTAGCTCTAAAATAATAGTTCAATTAACCGTGTGATGTAGAGGAAAAGAAGCAGGCTAGTTAAGAGAACAGGTACACATTTGCGAAATTTTCATTAGGACTTCGTGTTTCTGTATGTCAAAGAGTCGAGAAGAATCATATGTGTACATATTCTAACTAGTGTCCCTTTATTTGTATTATATGTAAAATAGTTTTGTTCATATATTACTATCTTAATTCTAAAACAAACAATATATACTTATAACACTAAAAGTAACATTTCCAAACAGCTAACATCGACAAACACTTAACTTAATTGAGCTAAATGACTTGAATTGCGTGGATTCGCCTGGATCTAACTCTTTCTCCGAACACACCCACACTCTTGATAATATTTGTAATAGGTATAAATACCATAAAATTTAATGCCACTCTTCACGGTATCGGGATAGATAAACGTTAACATTCAATACAGTGAGACATTCATTCGAAAGGTAACGAAAAAAACACTTTGCCAATAGAATTCAAATAACAAATACACATTAATGCAATGTCCGCAAGTCCTAATGCGCCCACCATCGTGATATGTATATATGTTATAACCGATATTAAATTAAATTGTATTTATATAAAGAAAATGATGTTTCATAGTTGTATAATCATGTAAAATATGTAAACCATTTTGTACTTAGACGAATGAAAATGAAATATGAAAATTGTTTATATTACATATAATGATGAAAGTCATTCGCTTCTCGAAAGGTGAGCTGCGCACGGTTTGGTTTTGCGGTTTCATGGCGAAAGAGGTTTCGTGAATGGGGTTGATATATTGCGGGGACGGCTTTCGTGATTCGTTGTTAACAGATGATTAAAGCGCGTTTAAAAAGTAGTTTAAAGCTAATTGTAATTTGTAATTATGCATAAAGAGATCAATACCACATACAAGAAAAAGCGAAACTGCTGGATATGTATATTATGTATTTAAATAACAAAACACGCCACTCCATCTCATACACGAAGCACACTTTATATAGGAAAGTTAATCCACCACACAGGGTTCCATTTATATTTGTACATATAATTCTTTCGCGCGGGACAGTGAACTAGTTATTATTAACGCGACGAATTGATCACATCTACACACGACGCGTTCTAGTGACGATTGTAAATGCGTTTCTATTTTTTTAAAGCATTAAATAATTAGCACACTCTGAAGGAAAAATAGTGCGTCTTGTATAATTGTATTAAAAGAAAGAAAGAAAAAGACAAATTCTTATATTATAAAAATGTTGTATTGTAAAGTATATATTTTAAATATTTTTTAACGGTTTAATAATGTTCAAAGCCAAAACGTGAGAATAAGTAAGTAAGGCAAGCGCAAGCAGCCGCGAAACGGAAATTATTGTCAATATATTGTACATTTTGTAATTTTTGTGAATATTTGATTGACGATAATGATAAGTTTGCGTTGAATGCGCGATTCGAGTGTTAGAATGAATTGAAGGGGCAGGAGAAGGAACAGAAATTATTGCGCCGCGCGCCGTTATCAACCCTATCGTAGCGCTTTCGCCAGCGCCGCAAAACGCCAGCTCACCGTGTAATTTCCGGGCAAATGAAAGCGACTTGCGGGCGAAATCCACCACCATCAACACTGTCACCCACCACCCGTGAAATGAACAAAAGAAAACAAACCACACACGCACTGCAAAAAAACTAACTGCTAACTTTATCGCAAAATCGAAGGGGGATGTAATGAACATAGGTAATAATTGTATGTACATGTTTGAAGAAAACCATTTTCTTGGGAAAAATTGTGGCTTGAGACTGATGTAAAGTTAACTAAGGAAACATAACACAAAAAGATGCTGTAAAGTGTAAATTTTTCTCATTTATTATTCTGTTTATAAGAATTGAAATATTCAAGCAAATTGATGATGATTTGATCAGTTGAATGAAACCGATGTGCAACCAACAGAAGCATTGATATGCAGACTCGTTTCAAACCAACAAAATATGCAAACTAAGAAACAAACTAAGAAGAAAATCTAAACAATACATTGTATAATTGTGTAAAATATCCTTGTAAAATTTTAATAAGCCGTTTGGAAATACTAATATGATACATAATGTAATGTAATTTATAATATATAATTAGTAATGATAATAATGAATACAATGTAGACTATATAAGATTAATATCTATTAATATTGTATGTATTTTGAGCGATCTGGCTGTATTAAAATTGAAACACATTCATATTAGTGGATTAAATAATTAATAACTGATACAGAAATAAATAAGAAACTAGTGTGTACTAGACACGCCGAAGTAAAAGTAAATTCATCGTCTATTACGACGACTGAATCAACAATGGCAATGTGTTGTACTTGTACTCATCACAGGGATTGGTTGCCTGCTACAATTCGTGCTTTTTGAATGTTCACTTAAGTTATATAGACGTACGTAGACTTTTGTCAAACAAATCGATGCCGATTTGTCTTGTCGAAGCAGAAAAGCACGCAAATGCAGATACTGATTGCAATTGCAACACCAACCATCGTGTAAGATGTCACACGAGAGGTACTTGTTTATTTGTTGTATTAGGGTAGCTGGACGGGGATCACACACATTTTAAATCAAAAAGTACGAACGATGCATTAGAAGCAAACATATGCATCTGAATACAAAACACCAGGCTCTCTTTTCGAAACTTGCTATATGTAATTGCTATACTAAATTCTATTATTTTATTCGACAACAAATAAGAAGAGGTGGTTTTTCATACTATGACCGAATTGAATGATTTCGCGAAGTAAAGTAAAGTTTATTTTATTTAGACACAGGATAAAAACAGGATAAGCGTTTAATTTGCTCTAGATTATTAAGCATATGATAGTTTATGAACATGATAGATTTCACGAGTTGTATAAATCGTTTTAATCAGTGTATAATTAATTAAATGATTGTGATTATTATTTACAATTAATTCTGCTACTTTTTAAATATGCAATTGTACGTATATTACAAGTTAAAATTTATTTACTCTTGTCTTCTGGTGTTTATCATTTTTGATATCGATTATTTCTATGAGTTTTTAGGGAAGTCCATGGTGTTTTCTGGTAAAGTATGATAAACTAATTGAGGTTTTCCACGAATATTTCAACTTTAACTAACTATTAGCCGACACAATTGCCATCGTATTTGTTTATACCAAGGAATAAATCAATCGCTAATAAGACACTGCAACTTTAAATTAATAATTGATGCTACTTCTACATGGCACGGCCATAGCCACGCGTAATCAACTATCTCTGTTACAACTTTATATGTCATTTCTGTAATACTATATAAATACTTTGTAACATTTTATTCTGGAATGCATGTTAGTTTAACCGTATATGAAGCCGCAACAGCAGCAGCAGAGTATTCAATAATCTTAAATGACAACAATATATACCCTAAACCTAAAGAAAACCTTATTGAAAGTGAATAGAAATTGTTGGAATGGTTATAAATAACGACCTTAAACATGAAATTGATACAACAATTACAATACATTTACGATTATTAACTATATAAATATTATATACATATAGTATATACTTATTACATTTACAATATCCCGATGATTGTATGATAATGTAATTCTCGACTTTTATTATTTTTTACCACGTAGCGATGAGAAATAAAAGGAAATATCAGCCAATGCTTGTACGATTGCAAATTAGAACAAGGATGACATTTGCGATTAGAATCATATATATTTGGTATGGTTTTTGGCCATTTCGGAATTCAATAACATGTGCCTAATGAATATCAGAGTCGCAAACAAATATTTACAACTTCATCTATTCTATGCCATGCATACATTATCTATTATTTGAATATTTATTTGACGGAAACGCTATCAAAAACTGGCACGCCATGACAAAGACTTGGCCTTATTGTTTACACTACAACCATAGTAGTATAATATGATTTAGTTCATTATTTACATTCACTTGCAAATTCTCATTTGAATTTGAACTTAAATTGTCCATTTCGATTCTAAGGACTTTTAAATTTCTGTTTGTGTTATTAGGAAGTGTTTACAGGTTGCAGTTTCTTTTCATCTTCATCCTGGATCAGCACAGTGATAATCAAAAGTAAGTCATACACAATCTTATGTTAGTGCCAGTCAAGCGCAGCAACCTACATGTGCTTATCGCTCTCCGATGTTTACGTCTTTCTGCAAGACGAATTGTTTATCACCTTGCTACACGGCATCGCCGAGAAGTCGCGAGAATCAGATACGCACGCAGTGTCAGTGTGCATTCGATCGCGCTGGAGTGCGCATCGTTGCATGTGTATCGTGCGTCTCGCGTCTGCTGCTCTGCTCCACTCTGCTGTTAACGTGGCTGGCTACATGTAAATTACAATACATCCCGGCGTTGTTCCTTCGGAAAATCACATACAAGTGGAACCCTTGAGTTTTGTCTTTCTACCATTACCGGCGTCAGTTGATAACCGTCCACTCTAGGAGACAAGCAAAATAATTCAGCAGTACCGTACACAAGTGTAATCACCGAGCGCGCAGCCGATTGGATTGGAAACCGTGGAATTCGATAAGTTGCAACTAACGAGCTTGGAGCACGAGCTGCGTTAGGGAAGTGAGAAAACTGGTCCCATTTGCCGATATTGCGTTTGCGTTCGCCGGCATTACGAGTTTGTTGGTTAGTGCAACGCAGCCATTCATACATAAACCAACTTGCGCTTGCTTTGCTTTGCTAATAGCATCGAACGAGGTAAGTGTCATACGCCAACCAAGGCGACATCACAATATCGCTTCCGGTTTTCATTTTTTCGGCCCACCATTTATCAACAATAACTTTGTGCATCCAACGTACAAGTGTATAAGACCACACCGCACGATAACGCCACTATTGTAGACAGACGTAAACACCTAGCTCTGACTGGCGTCTACTTTGAACCTTTGTATTCATGCACCAGCCAGTCAACCATCCAGTCACTTTCATTCATGTATTTTGTTTTGCATTTCGTGCAAATGCAGATACAGGAGGCAGGATTGCAGTCGGGATCGAATACGTTTCGTGCTCTTTTCCTTATCGGTTATTACTCATTCTCTAAGCATACATGGCGTTATCGTCAATCAGCGAAATTCAATTAAAATAAAAATTTCTTAGCTTAGCGTACACTCGCATAAACGTGTACCAGTGTTGCTTGCAATGCGTTGGTTGAGTTACGTTGCTTATGACCGGGACGGATAGAGCAATGTAACGTAATGTAATCGTCGATATGATAAATTTTGCACTCTTGTACTTAATTTTTAGCGTACGATAACGCAGCAGCAACACTTAGCTTAACGCTTTAAATAAGCATTGCTAATAGCATAGCATTGTGATTGATATCGGTCTGTAGCAGGACAGTAGCAATAACACAGCGTACCGTGGCATTGCATTGCATTGCGTTTCCCTGATTGTCAACCGCCAAATTTAGCCTCTGCGAGCATGAGTGCTGTATCATTAGCCTTGATCAAACCAGCGAGAGCCCAAGCCAGCGGCAGCGGCGAGTCATCAAGTGCCGCAATCGGCTAAGGAGAGCAACAGGCATCACGCGTTCCACGCAAACGCGCATTGCCCTCGATGCACCCTCGAACACAATACCAACCAGCTCACACACGCCGTGCGCCGACGAATACTTGCGCAATGGCCTTTGCCTCGGCCACAGTTTTCTTCAGCTTTGGCTGTGTTGTGTGGCTGTGCATTCGCCATACAAGACTATGTTTATTGCATGCATAGGTAGAGCGCCCTGCGCGAGCCTGAGAGAAAGNNNNGCTGTTGGTGCCACCACTGCCTCTGGCTCTTGCGCGACCGTAACCCTTACAAGTTGTCTCCCGAGATATAGAAACCATCCTATGATAAAGACTGAAGAAATTTACTTGATTCTTTCACAAGTGACATGAATGCCAAACAGACTTCGATTTCTCCGTCTAAAAACAGGCTTTACGCACTGCACTTGCTCTTCGAGTCGGCTGGCTGTGGCTTCTTGCCTGTTTGCATACTTTAGGGATGGCTAACGCTCCAAGAACAAGAAAGCTCACTGGAACGCCGAACGGAGCGAAGCAAAACGTCAAAAGTACTAAAAGACCGACTGGATGGAGAGATTCTGTATTTCAGCGGCGTCGCATCATTTAGATAAACTCTGTAGTTGTTGAGCGCTTCAAATATTGGATGTTGGCCGCATCCCAAGATTCAGATTCATCTATCTATGCGAGGCATTCACAGGCGATGCAGCATCCCTATGCTATTCTTGCCACGCAGCAGCAGTCAACACACCCAAGAGCGCAAGCGCAGCCTCACCAAAATCCGAAAACTTAATGAAACAATAATTAATATGTCACATTGGCTTAGTTCGCCTAGGCTTGGCCTGGCTTGGGCGGAGAAAAAAGGTGAAGCGTACATAAACGACATGTGAATATCACACGCGTTGCATTCAGAAATATCCCATGGAACACTTGTTCGTTCCGTACATCGATGACGATTGAGGAAATGTACTTTTACAAAAGAAAGAAAATATAAGACAAGGAAGTGTAATCAGAGACCAGAAGAACGTGTCACCATTAGCATACACAAAACAATATATTTCGGTTGAACATCTTCCTTTGCCTCGAATGGGGAAGTGTTGAGCGACACTCCCGAGGCCATACCAGGCCAAGCCAGGCTAGGCCGGTGCATTCAGGTCTTTTCTTCTTGTTGTTCTTCTTGAGCGAGGGGCCGAAGAATGCCGTGTTCGTTAAGGTTGCTGTTGCATGAACCGCGAGTACCGGGAGCAGGACGAAGAAAGGTGCATGCAATGCCCAGGTGCTGTATGCATTTAGACGATCACAATAAACTGCCAGATTAAACGTTATACTTTAGCATAACGGCTCGTGCTATCTGCACCCTATATTACATGCGTAACGAACACCTAATTGCATTCGGGACGAAGACAACAAAGAAAAAAGAAAAACCCTGAAGAAATCGAATATCCGAAGCTGCCTTCTCTTGCCTTGCTTGGTGATGCAATTGTAAATATAAGTTTGTTGTTGCAGACAACAGAGTGCGCGAATGCAAGGTCTTCGATGAATACTAATGATCGGAGAATTACATAAAACAATACGCACCGACAGTGGCGGTTTGAACTTGAACAGCGCCACTTGGTGCCGCGAAAGTGAACGCAAACCACCGGGTATGGTTGACTTGACTTGCCTCGGTCTGCAACTGCCAACCGGCCATAATACGCGTATGTTTGTTTACATATTGCGCCTTCTTTATCTGCTCAATAGTGGAAGCGCCTGCCTTCGCGCTGTTGCTGCTGCTTTTTAGTCAATGCGAGTCAGTGCTTCGCGGCCGCGTACTCTAACCCTATGCTCATGTGCCGAGGCTGACTCATACAGCAAACGGACTGAGGTATATATACTAAACATGGGGAAGATTTCTATTATTTACGCGAATGCGAACTAATAATTCGCTATCATAAATACGCACATCGTTGCGTGCGCCTTTAAAGAACATACACACGTCGAAATACAGCCGACCGACCGTCAACGTAGGCCAATCCTCTACAGCTGCATGCGCGACGTTCGGGTCTCTCAGGTATCCTACGATCAGATGTATATTGCCGTTACGCGCTTGCGCCTTATATGCGCGCCAACTGCCTGTCTCAGATGGCAGATGTTTTGTAATAATTCCATAGAGGCTAGCAAACCGAGTGAGAAGCACGCTACTAGTAACCATTGCTGTGAGCGTTTGCTGGCGGTTAGTGCAGCGTTTGCAATCGTTTTTTCACGGGCGCGGGTGGTGCGATCACAGAGAATTTGATGTCGTCGACGAGAGGTTTTCGTGTGGAACGCGACGAGCCGAAAATCGTGGAAAACGTGTGATTGTGCCGCGCCGAAATCGGCTCGATTGCAGAGCGGTTCGCATGCATCTGCTACGCCGGACTCTACTCGGCGACCATTTTTATTCTTCCGATATTTAACATGTTGAAATGGGCCGCCTGACCTGGCTGGCCATTTAAATCGCCTGCTGCTCATCAACTTAATGCTTGATAGCAACGCAATCGTATCGCCCCGAAGTATCGGTAAGAAAATGCGCCTTATCTTCCTATTGTTTTCGACACTTGCTGGGGATGTGCTATTCTGGTTTTCGTCGCAATGCCCATTTGTTGTGATGGCGGTGGTGTGCGGTTCTTGGCATAGGCCTAGCAATACGATGGCTCATCCAGCTTTCAAGATTGCGTAGAAATCATTGACGTCGTTTAGGTGGAAATTGTGACACGTTCTCCTGCGGCATAGACATAGTGTGGCGGCATTGGCGATGCACGAGTCTGGTAGGTTATGCACTCGATTAGACCCTCCCTGAGCGCGCTGGAAAAAATTCTTCAGGCCATTTTCACAACCAGCCTGCCTGTTCGCGACAAAGGAATCCAAACAAGTTCGCTAATTACACAGCACATTAGCACACGTACCGGACTGACCTTAACTGGAATCCAATTGCGCGTCCTGTCTTTTTGCTGTTTCTTGCTACATACTCTAATATTTTAAGAAAATTTGAGTTCAGAGCATTGTACTAACATGCAGTTAATTTATGTTCAGTTGGGGCTGTAGTAAAGTTGTGATTCTCATTGCAGATGCCAAATATGGATTAGTTAAGAAAGTTCTTATTTCAAGATTGAAGCCGACAAAATAAAGTACAAATCATGAGACGTGCCACAGCAAAACGGCCACCCAGCGAGAGTCCATGCAATTACAATGCGATGCCATCCACGTCCACCCCAGAAATGGGCCCGATCAAGACGGAATTCACCCCGAGTCCGCACCTACGTGACCACGAATATGGCGCGACGCCTGAAAATCAAATATATCCCTCGTTCACGCAACAGCCACCAGCCGTCAAACGAAAGTTGAACATGGACACGAAGCAGATACACATCCCGCTGAACCAAGAGTTTAAGGCGCCGCCACCCAAGAAATGCAAGAAGCTGCAGCCATCATCCATGTCGGTGCCCACAACCGTCACCGGGAAGAAGAACA
>NBZA01001303.1:32882-57931 GCA_003054995.1 Aleochara bilineata
ATGTAGCTTCAGTGGAATTACAAGTCCAGAAGCGACGACTATACGATATTACTAATGTGCTGGAAGGCATCGATGTGCTGGAAAAGAAATCAAAAAATCAAGTGAAACTGAAACAGTTCACGCACAGTACCACGCTTAGGGAAGAACTGGAGAAGCTGAACGAAGAGGACCGAATGTACAGCGAGTTAATTGAATTCACAGAACATAAACTTAAAAAGCTCAACGAGAAGAAACACTGGGCGTATATTACTTATCAGGATCTTCAGTCAATACCAAAGTTCAAAAATAAAACGGTGATGGCGATCAAAGCGCCTCCTGACTCTAAACTCGATGTGCCCTCCAGTAATGAAGGCGGTTACAAAATGCAGATGAAGAGTAAAACAGAGGAAATCGAAGTGTTCTTATGTCCGGACAATACAGAAAAGCCCAAAGTTCTCCCGTCGGTTGACCCGCTTCTCAAAGACCTCCACGTCGATCCCAGTATCGGGCAAAACATTTGGCTTACGCCACCAGTACCTTCATTTGATCTTCCTATGGATTACAAACCAATATCAACACAGGTAAATATACGAACTATTGTAGCTCATCGCCAGTACTAATTGTTTTCTTTGTAGACCTGTAGACAAATCTCATTCGGAAAGGATTCTAAGGATTTAGTACAAAACAACGCATCGTTGAAAACGCCACCAAATCAGTCCTATGCCAAGATGCATCATAATAAAGTTGACCAACAAGGGCAAGGCAGTCTGCATTTGAACCAGCAAGAATTCTACGATGGACTGATGGAATTACCGTACTTGAAGCACGAAGAGCCTGATCAGAAAAACAGCAAACACGAAGAAAACTTCTCATTGTACGATAGAATTGGTACGTGTCAACTATTTTCTAATGCATTATCTTTGCTTTGTTCTTTAATCCACGATCCAATACGCAAACGCTTAATTAACCAACAACATTTTCATGTATTCTGAATGTTAATAATGGGTAATGACAGCGTAGGGGAGTTCTGACTGTGACTTGTGCATAGTTGCGTCACATCACAGGCAGAGTTCTAGCTACGAGGTCATTCGATAATCAGCTTTATTAATTTAATGAAGGAGGCAGTTGGGATTTCGGCGGATGACGGTTGGTAATTTTTACGCTTTGTACAAATGTGCGCACTAATGTTTGTTCTGCTACATTTTAAACGTTTGTCCCTGCAGTTCTTATACCATTTAATTGTCTACTCTCTTCTTGGGGTGGTGTTATAAGCTGGGTTCTGTGCGTGTGTGCGTCGCCCAATGTTTAACTTCGTAGCACCATGGGATTCAGCTCATTACGCTGCTTACTCAACATCTAACACTCGCATTTTGATTAATATTTTTCATTCGATCTGTGTATCACTCGTGTCCTTCCAAATTGTGTCCATTCTAAGCATTCCTAACTGAGAGAGCTGTTTGTTTGTTGATTGCAGATTTCCAAGATCCAATGTTCTGTGAACCGTTTATCAACCTAGAACCGCCTCAGTATGCGGAGTACAATTTCGGAATGGGTTCCGAAGAAAGCGCTGGTGACCTTTTTGATACGTTCGAGGAACTTGTGAAGACAAACTAACTTTTCTATGTAAATTAGTAATTTGCTTAGCAGAGATGAGCAGAGCGGTGACCAAACAGACAAATATCTATTCCGAGTAAGTATTGACGGGTGAGCGAAAGTACGAGAAAACTCATTAATAAATATCATTAAATTGCATTGAGGGGATCTAGTTAAGAGAAAACACAAACATCAACACGACTGCGAATATAGACAAACTAAAGAAGGACCAAAGTGCCTAAATTGTTTCTAATTTAGACTTTTAAACGGGGAAATTTGAATGAAAAGTGAATGTCTATGACTTTTGGAAACATTACCTTAAATCTTAAATTAAGTGTTGATTATTTAATTCTCGTTTTAAGTACAAAAACAAATGGATATATTATTTGTATGTTTTTTGTTATATCTTCATTGGATTTTGTTACTAACACAGTTTTTGCAACGGATATGTGAAATCGAATACGTGAGTGCCATTATACAACGCAACAATAAGATTAATTTGTTTATGATGCAAGGGGAATACTTAGAGGTTGGCATGTGTACGGAGACTTTGTAATAGGTGCAAACGAGCGCTTTTGTGCTGCTAATGTTTACCTCAATCCTGCTCGCATCTGATAGACGGCAGATCGAATTATACTCTTTAGACATGTATGTATATAGGGTTGTTCGCGTTCTATTTAAACGGACCAGGCCGAACGAAGGACAGTGAATGAGAGAAATAATAAGAAAGTTGGTATTTTTATTCATACAATCAGACGTCTTACGCCAATCGCCAGTAACGGTGCAGTTTCATAATACAAGTAGGTAGAGCGTCTTTTTCTGGGAGCAGCACTGCATACAAGAACCAATTAATTTCCTAGCGACAAGACAACAAATTCATTCTGTTTAACATGCGTATTTTTTGAATCAATCGTGGACATTCTGATGCAATATTTCCGTACTAGTCTTATATGAAAAGAAGCGACGAGCGCAAAAATAGCAAAGCAATGCAATATATTTGTGTAAACAAAGCAAACGAAACAGGCTACCGTAAATTGCATTCTTGTAAAACGTCCTGCCTGCATTTGAAGACTGTCCAGAATGAAAGTAATAACTTTACAATTAGCGAATTATTTTCCACGGAGATCAAGAGGTATTAAACGTCGGGAACCATGGTAGGAACATTGGAAATTGCTATGCAATTATTTAAATTATAAATTATCAAGAATTAATTATTATACCTAATTAATATATTAATATGTTTATGAGTTGATTGCAAGACATTGCTGCAAGACAAGGTGTCTTCAACACTCGGGTGTTTCTAATTTGTAAATTTAATTAATTCAATGTTTTACATTTTAATTATTGAATCCCCATTTTGTATTTGTACATATTCTCAGAGAAATTAATCGTAAGATACGCCAGCGTATTTCATTCATGCATACAAACAATTATTTTATTCCAGTTAGGTAAGCCACACGAGGCCTTATATTAAAAAATTTCATTACATCCTTAACATGAAAAAACGCATCACCATCAATTTTTATTACCAATCTTGTAAATAGTACATATGATAATACTTAAACAAAATAATATTAATTAATAACATTCAATAAAAAATACTTCATATTGTATGTATTCTCAATGCTCTGAATTGCACATCCACACTAAGAACTGAATGGTAGTTGATCACGTAGCAAGTAGCAATTATCCTTCCGATAAGGGTTGTAATTTTAACGTAAGGCACTTCCTGTTTGCACTGCCAACCAAAATCTAGGGACTTTTCATTTTTGGCGCGCGCCATCTTCACAAGGAAATCAATTAGGTGACGTCACTAACGTTTAGTGAGAACCGGTTCAGGCACATTGCGCATAGAGCGGCAAAACTATTACGCACGTAGTTAATTAAAAAAACTATTCTTTTATTAAAGTATCACAAACGGGTATGAAAAAATAATAGACCATCTTCAAAAAACAATAAATAAAAAACATGCTACTATATCATTCGATACTTTGGTCCTTTGTTTCGATTGATACTTGTAAACCTAGAATTAATTCAAATGATTAATATTACTGTTAGCTTTCAAACAGTTTTAACAATTTCTACTTACGTGGGATCAAATCACTTTTAAACTGTTGTACTTTCTCCTGATACTCAGGCGACAATTTTAACTTGATCCCCTCAATTAGTTGCAACAAGTTTGTTACAACTTCGGTGTCTTTACTAACGCGACACAGTTCGCCTACTAATTCAACTCTTTTGTAGATCCAAGCAGGGTGCTGATACACACATATCAACAACATGGCTGCTTCGTATTCGGCGTCTCCGCTACACATGTATGACTCAAGAAACTCCATCAACAAGTTGTCTGGATCATACGGCTCTTTTGGAAACTTATAGTAAGTTATAAATAAGTTCTTCAGAACCTTGATATTTTCAAATTCCACTTCAGCATCCTCATTTTTCTTCTGTTGTTGGTTCGCAACATGTGTATGATTCATAATAACACAAGCAAATGCTCGATCAATTGCCGTTCCCGAATAATCACTTGTTAATGGTTTCAATATTCGCAGCCAATTCGTCACTACTGTATGGAAGACTGTAAATTTCTTTGCAGGTGCGAAGAATAAGAGATCCAAAAGAAACTGTCGCAGTTGATGCACGCCTCCTCTAAGTCGATGAAGCGCAGTTAATATTCGGGCCAGGTTTTCAAGTTCGTCCAGATTCCTGGCTTTGCTGAAGAGTAAGTACCTTTCAATTAGTTTCATACAAGGAATAATGTATTCCTTTTGCGTTTGGCGTTCCATTATGCATAAGATACCGATGATCACTTTATGCTTAACGGTCAGTCTGGGTTGAAGTGGAGTTAGAGGTTTATCCAGTTCGCTTATGTCCTGCTTTATGTAATTCAGTACGTAACTGGAAACACGCAACGTTATAAGGAATTATACAGAAGAGGCTTTTACAGTAAAACTTACTTTTCGAAAATATTTTGATCGAGACGCATAAGCTTATCATAATAAGATTTACAAATCTGTTCATCTCCCCCAAGCCTAGCCATGTCATTTAACATTGATAACATTTCATCTACGGAAATAATGTTAGTTAACTGAATATTAACGTTTTTCGATAACTAAATACTTACTGTAATTCGTACTGGATGTTACTTCTGCATTATGACATTCTTCTGGTACGTTGCTTCCCTTTGTACAATTGATAGTTGTGTCTTTTGCTTCCGTTGGAGTTATATTAAGATTGAGTTTTGTTTTTGATCGCGTAACCATTGGACTTTTATTCATAACTTTGGGCGCATTGGGTGTATTTGTATTAAATGTCAGTTCCTTAATCACTGACATAGTTGAGTCATTTGGTGTTTCGTTGTTCTTCAATTTTGCGATTTTATTCGGTTCAATTGAACAGACTGATTTAACTATAGATTCGTCTAGAGAAGCACCCATCGCGGAAGTTTTAACGAGGTGCTTAGAAATATCTTTTGTTTTTTGGATAGGTCGTTCCTCAATTATATCCTTCGATACAATTTGATTCATAGTCATGGAAATCGGTGTTATATTATCATTCAGAGAATATTGCATACAACTATTTTGATCTGGCGTTGGAACACAATATGAATCACCATCGTATTGGCCCATAAGTTTTAATATATCCTCAGCCTTTAAAACTTTAGCTTTATTTGCATTACATTTCGATGTTTCTTTCGGAATTGCTTCACATACTTGCTGATTATTTAAAGTATTTGAATTCAATAATTCAGGCACATGATCCATAGTTTTTGGTTGTTTCTTTTTTGGTACATGCTCATCACAAGGAATAAAGTTCAAATTAGTTTCATCAGCTTCTGAAGGTTTGCTTTTAACACCAATTGTATGCGCCTTTCGCTTCTTGACAAATCTTCTGTTATCTTCATCAATATCTTCTGTGGGCGGAATTTCAAAACTTTCTTTTAACAATTTTTCTTCGGAACTAGGAACATTAGCAGCCGGCGCCTTCCTTCTAACTTGTAATGTATTTTTACTTATGACTGTCGGTCGTTGGATAATTCCTTTGTTGACCTTTTTAATATTCTTTCGAATTCGTGCTAATCTACCAACGTAAGTATTCTTTTTATTAATCGAAGGTATTTCCTCCCTTTCAATACGAGCTTCCATTACATAGTTTTCTGGTTTATCATCCATAGTAACAGAGGTTTCATCGTCGTCTGCCATAGGCGACAATATAGTAGGAACTTTAACATACTCAAAAATACTATCAATTTCATCCATTTCTGCAGTAATGTCTGAATCTAACAAGTTAGAGCAATAAGTTGGTACGCTATTAAATTCCATTCTACTACCATACCCAGAGCTATCCGTATCTGACTGAATGCTATGTCGGTATCTCATCAGTTCTCTACTTCTTTCAAGCTGCTTCGTCTGTTGCAGTATATTACCATGTAAACGTTTCTTAACGTTACGTGACATGTCCTTGCTGTACTGCGCATCTATGTATTTTGTTACATTTCGTAGGATTGTTTTATACATGAGATTGGCTGATGTCGTTGAACAGCTTCTTACTGCTTTTCTAAACATTGTAAGTTCGCCATTGACTATTGATATAGAGCATTTAGATTGTTTCAAAAATCTAACGGCGCGTTTCATTGTTAATTTATCTCCATTATTATCAAACAAATTACATTGCATTAATTGTGACTTTGTCAGCACGGGCTCTGTTTGACTTTCTTTAACTTCACATGCGGCAAGTTTGAAGTCAGTTTGTACCGCTTGTTCTTCTGATATTGTAGATTTTATTTCTATAGCTTCTGTTTGCGTTTCCTTCACTGTACATACAACATTAAAATCAATTTGTACCGCTTGATCTTGATTCACATCAATAATTGGTCTTTCGAATCCCAAATTACATTGAATTCCAAGATCCACTGCATTTGGTGGTGTTATTTGTGTCTCTTTAGTGACCATCACCACATTATCGGTTTGTAGCGCTTGTTCTTCTATGGATTCTGTTTGTGTTTCCTGAACTGTACATGCAACTTTAAAATCAATTTGTACTGCTTGATCATGATTCATATCAGCAATTGGTCTTTCTACTCCTAAGTTACATTGAACTCCAAGATCCACAGTACTTGGTGCTGTTATTTGTGTCTCTTTCGTCACCATCACTACATTATCGGTTTGTATTGGTCTGGTAACACTGGATTTGGTAGTTTGCGTGCCCATGCATTTAGAAAATGATTCTGAAGTTAAGTTTGAAACTGTGAACGGGCTTAAAAGTCTTGGAAGCTCTAACATTTCTTCAAGTAGCGCTTCTGCATTAACGTGGTTCAAGTTTTTATCTTCATCATTCTCCGGTAATACTTCACTTTCTTTAACACTTATGCTTTTGGGAAACTTTTGACGCAATTGCTTATTTACCATTTTTAATCTATGTATTTCACGTATAAAATTTTTCTGAAACAGATAATAGAATTAATATTCAATTTTAAAGGTAAATAATTATATGGTTACATTATTCCTTGCTTTTGCATGTTCCTTCTTGAGACTATGGTATATGACAGAGAACTTTTTCTTGGCTTTCAGCAGAGTACTTTTCTGAAGCTTTTCGTGGTGACTGTTCAATTTTTGCAATATATTAGAATGTTTCTTTTCTAATAGGGATACCTTACTTTCACAGGCTTCTTCTAGTTGTTTCTTCTCCTGTTCAAAGTTATTCACTGCACTCTGCAGTTCATTGTTTTTACGTGTTAGCTTGGCGTTTTCCTTTAAGAGTTTCTTGCATTTTGCATCCCACAATGCCAATTTATTTTGTTTTTCTCCAACGAGGTTGAATATTGAACTGAAAGTTAGGTTAGAACGCCGGATGATTTGGAATGAAATATCTTGTTTTACGAAATATTGATACAAAATAAGTTTAAATACTTACTCGATTTTGATGATTTTATCTTTTATAATTTGAATATCATCAATTTTCTGCATTTCCCTTAAAGGCTCCATATTACATCGTCGAACGCACATGTATAACTATAACCACATTTCCACTTACTGTCTTTATATATTTCAATACCTTATTACTTTATCAAATTCCCTTTTATTAAAACTATACGCCTACAGTTGATAATAAGAATGAGATCCACCAAAACCTTCTACAACAGCTTCTTTCGTTCCCATTGCAATGTTTACGATGTTTCGCGCTTGTAGGAATAATATAGGAGCGTGGTACACATGGGTATTGAAGTAAGTAAGCATACGCTTTTGCAATAAGTGAAAGTGAGAGAGTAATACTAATTCTTTTGCTTATGCTTATATACTACTTTTGTTTACAGCTACCACTATTTTAAATATGGATAGTAAAAGTAATAAATTAAAAACGAAGTCTTATTAATTTGCTATTCAAATATCATCTTATGTACCATATTAGCTTTCTCGAGCGGGCGTTCTGCGTTTATTCTTCCCGGGGTGGTACAGGTTCCTGTAATTAACAGGTTTCTGTATACTAGGATTTCTAGGAGTCTGTAGATGGCAATAGCGCTCCCACTGAAGTGGTAACTAAGATCAGGAAATGGGAGTCAGTCTCGTACGGGCCTCAAAGCTGGACGGTTGATCTGACGGGGAGGGTGGGCTGAAAGGAACTGTCTTAAAGGAACGATACGCAAAAATTAAAAACTAATTTTAACTTTTATTTCAATTCTTTCGCGGCTCTCTTTCTGTTGCTTCCTTCATTACTTTCAAGTCCCCTACATAGCTAGGCAATTCTACAGAACTTAGAAATGTCTGAAAAATGAACTTGCCTAGGCCAGGATTCGAACCCGGCACTCACGGATTCATAGACCAGCGCTTATACCACTGAGCCAACATCCGTACTATATTTGTTCGTATTTTTCGGCTTATAATTGACGAATATAAGTGTTAACAGAATTAACAAATTCTGTCAAAATGTGTTTCTGCTGCCGAGATTCGAACTCGGGACTCACACTCGACAGGTAGGCGCGCTACACACTAGACTAGCGTTTCTATAAGTTTTTCGGTCGTAACACACTCTCAATACATTTGATTACTTGCTAACTTTGTTATAGTACAGTCTCAAGTTTTTGAATATAAGTATGTATAATTGTTGTTTGCAATGGTTATATACCTAGTGTGCTAGTATTCCAAACTATTATCAATCAATCAGATTCAATTACCACTATAAATTTAAAGAAACAACAACAGATTAACTAAAATTTATATTTGCATTAATTTACAATTAGACATCAATGATATATGTATGTATTTATAAATTAACTTTAGCGAAAGTAATACCTAATATACATAAACAAATATACTTCAATTATAAATATAATTATAATTCTATTTTATATTTGTCTATATATGTATTTATAATTGAGCTTCTGTAATTATTTTGCTTTACTTTTATTATCCAACCGCCAAAATACTCATTAATCCATTTATCTAATTAATATCTATTCTAAGGGCAATTTTAAGGCGTTCTATTTTCTGAACAAATGGCAAATACATACATTGAAGAATAAGTTTATGCAAATGCGTATTGTATAATATAAACTACCGAGTATTACAATACATGATCTCTTTGGTATTTTTGCAACACAGCCATTCATTGTTAGTTATATCAGTTAATTTCAACCAGGGGTATAATATAATAAGAATATACGGCAAGAGTAATATCAAATCGATATACGGTCATTGTAATTGTGAGTGGGATGATTGATTGTTAGTATATTGGTTTTACTCAGGCTTAACTTACAATTATAGGCGAGTCTCCTCCTTATTGCTGCCTTTGTATTTATCTTCACCGGCTTGCCACGCACCTTTTTCCAGTATCGTGTTATTCTCTCGCTGGAAACATTAAACTTCATATTAGTTCAGCCATAAACTTACTAAGAAATGTAAAAGATGAAATATGCAAAACTGCTGAATGCTGTTCTAATTTCAAGAAAACTTGATACAAAATGATTAAAGAAGAGCCAAGGCGACATGCATAATTCTAGTAAAGGAAATCTTAGATTAGTACCATTGACATTGTCCGTTGCGCAAGTAAGCTGTAACGTGTAGAAATTTTACTCAAAGGAAGAAAATTTGTGCACAGTGCACGCTAAGTATTTCTTAGAACAGTTCTTCTTTGTAGATACATATTTACAAGAAACCTTAATATGAATTATCAAGGAAAACATACCTTAATTACAATTCCTTGGTCATCCTCGTCTTCTTCGTCCATAGTGCTGAGACGCTTCTCTAATTTGCGATCTTCACGTTTTTCTTCTTTGCGATTGTGTTTATTCTTTTTCTTGAAACGGCTGTAACAATAATTAATTAAAAGAGTGATTTGTACAAAGTATTTGTACAAACCCTGAAGATTTATGTGGACTTTTCTTCTTTTCCTTGTGCTCCTTATCTTTTTTGGTTCGTTCTTTTTGTCGATCTTTCCCTCGGTAGTTATCATATTTATCATTTTCAGACTCGGTAAGAAACACTGCATGTGCCACTAGCTTTTCTTGCTTGTTCAGCTGATTAACTTGCTTCCAAATCCCTGTCTTGTTAACTTCCTCGCTGATGTTGATGGCTGATAATGGAATGTTCATTACATTTCCATTAGCCAAAGGTATCTTTAGATTGCTTCCATCTAGAGGCATTTTGTGTCCCTGATGAAGAAAATACTTTTTGTTAAGCATATGTAATTAGAGTAATTCTCTTCTTTTTGTGGAGGTTTTTGTGCTAAACATTAAAAACAAATAAAATATAAAAAAAGCAAAAAACAAAATAATAATAAATATTATCATATTAAATAATACATAATATCAACTTGATACGTAATACGTTTGTAACTTAGTCTAAAAATACAAATAACAATTGATAACTAATTAAAATTATTAATAACTAGGAATTAGACTAAAATTGCAAAAAAACTGCCTATATTTGGTTTATGTTGTTTGTGTTTTTTGTCTGTTTTATATTCATGTATTGGTGTTCTAGTATTTCATCAATGTTTAATGTTAAACTGTTAATGTAATGATCGTCAATGTAATGTATAGTAAGTACTACTTTTCGGTAACAATCTTTTCAGGTTTATCGTGTCGGAGGTTAATCATTTTACTACAGCAAATCTTCCGTAGTTTGCTCTTCCAACCGACCTCAGCGTCCATCAAGTCATGTTCGTTGCGCTTGGACATCTCGGGCATGATATCGTCCAGAATCTTCAGCTCTCGTCGCGTGAAGATCAAATCCAGGGATTTGCGAATGCCAATCATCACGACAAGCATCAACGGAAAGAGAATTGATGTTGAACTGAAGGATTTAATCACCCATAGGCAAGCCAAACATGCCAGTTGAATGATTGTAAAAAGATGTACTTTTTTAATTGGTACCTGTAACAGTAAAGAGTCAAAAATGTGTTTGTCTTCATTATTAATTAATTACCTGTCGAAGAAACATGTAATCGGGTTGATATTTAATCGGCATGAACATGATGAGAATCCTGTCAAAGAACTGAAGACCTTTCAAGGAAGCAACACCCATGTAGAGGAAAACTCCAAAGAGAACAGGCATTGGAATATGGCCAAGCATTGGAGTCAAGAAGACACTCAGGCCAATCGTCAGAAATATTAAAATATGCGTGACACGCTGCTCACGCACGCCGAGAAACTGGGGCTTCTCCCCAGGGGCTGCGCACTCTGACTCCTGCTTCAAGGAGTTTACATGATTGATCGACAAGACGGTAGCCGCCACAAACCAAGGCAAACCCATCGCTGAACAGATGGCAATAAGAATGCAAAGGACAAAAAGGTCCAAGTGATATCCGCAGCCTTTGTGCAGCTTGTTCTCTTTGCGGTTGATGATGACGCTTGTGATCTGCTGGTCCATGAAGATCAAAATGGTCCCAAGAAGAGCTGGCAGACTAGCCAGGAAATAGGAATAGACTGGATTCACAAAGGGACTGATAAGCCAGCTGCGAGTAGGCAGAGTAGGTTTAAATTCATGTGGGACTTCTAACTTTGGCGTACGGATTCCAACAGTGTAGTCCAAGAGCGTCATTGTCAAAATAGCAATAATCACAGCAAAGTCACTGATGAATTGTCGGACCTAAAAAATCTTTTGTAGATTTTGTCACATTATGAACGAATTCAAGTGATGTTACCTTGGATGGGAAGAACAATGCGTTTTTGAAGTCCTTCAATTGCACGGAAATGAGAAAAGTGCCCATAAAGAGTATAATCGACATGAGGAAAACGTCAGGGACGTAGTTTTGGCAGGCAGGGTCACTCAGTGCAGCCGCAAATTGCTGTAAACAAACGCTCGGTCAGTGGATCCATCAATTGAATTGATCAATTATTGTCACTTACTTGCTGTGCACTTGCAGTGACGTTCATCTGGCTGAAATTTGCCACATCCCGAGGTTCAATGTCGTGCCCGCTGCTGTTACCACTCACACTCTCGAAGCAGAGCTCACCTGTGGTGTTTATTGGGAACTTGCGACCAATTACTATCACGTTCTCCACGGCCTAAATATAAACCAAAAATCCCTCGTTCAGTAGTTCTCCCTCTTTACGTGCCAAGCAGTTTTTTACCTTATAGATGAAGATGAAAGCGATCAATGTAGCGAAATTCTCCTCGGTGAAGCGTGTGATGTAACACACGAGCGCACTCGCGTCGACGGCAACGAGAATCAAGAGGATGATAGTAATCCAGATGCCGATCCACAGCCGGAATGACAAGTAATCCCAACCCATCGACAAACAGAAGTCGTACACGATGGTCTCGAATACTAATACAGGTCCTGTGCTGCCGAGGATTGTAAGCGGCTGGCCTGAAAAGAATCCGTAGCCAATACCGCACACAAAGCCAGAAACTAACGATTCCATCGCTGCCATGTTCTTCCCCGTTGCCTCAGAGAGCAGTCCACCAAAGGTGATAATTGGCGATAAGCAAGCAAAGTAGAGAAAGATCCACGAAGCGACACATTGCATGGCAAACGCATCTTTAAAGTCCGACCAGTAGAATGGGGCTTTCCTCTTAATATCATTTATGAGACCACCGAAGAGTCTCCCAGTGCGTTCCAATCCCGCTTCCAGGCGTTCTTTATGCTCTGCTTCCTCTTCATCAATTTCTTCAGGTTTTTCTGGTGGGCGTTTACGTGTATCCTAGACCCACATAAATTTATTACTTTTATAGCATTTTAAAGATAAATGATTAAATACCTGAGAGGGTATAGCTGCCGGAGGTTCAATACGAATGGCCGGGTCCCATTCACCCGGAGGAAGAACAGTGACAGCGTCTAGGAATTCATCGATACCGGCCAGTAAATGACTACGATTTCTTGCTCGGTAAGCAACCTCATGGAAAATTTCATCGGACATGAGGGTTGCCATTGCTCTTCCAATTTCGTGATGCGAAGAATTGCCATTCTGTGGCATAAGAAGAATAAAGACAAACCGCGTTGGTACGGGGACCTCGGTCAAGTCGCCCATGACGGTTGCAGCGCTAAGACGCACAAAGGCAGAAATGGTCTTCTCTAAGAAGTCCACTTCTCCGACGAGTATGTTGGACGCTTCAGCATTGGGTGGAATCTTACGCATGAAATTCAAATTGTGCTGTGGTATATCTCCATTCGAACTGGCAGTGTCCAGATTGCTAGAGCTATGGTTACGGCTGATAGATTGTGCGCTGTTGCTCTTCGTCAATGATTCCGGCGAGGATTTCTCTGTTCCTAAAGTTGGACCAACACATACTTTAATACTTATCCAAGCCCAAGATTGTCAAAATGGGAGGATTATCATTATGAAGGAAGAAGTGATATGGAACTAGCAAATACATGCACGACATAACATAACATAACATAACAAAACAAAACATAACAAGAAAATACTGTTCAACAAACTGTAAATAATAATCATGAACATGCGCTCCTGTAACTAATGTAGGATTATATTACATGCTCAATGTCCAATGTTAAGTTGAATGAAGATCTAACGCACAAACGATGTACAATGAGCGTTATACAAACATAACAAAAGGGCGTTATTTACCCTGGCCGGGGATGGTAAGGAATTTGCCGAAATCCGTTTGGCTCTTGGAGGCGCTGTTCTCCATATCTTGCGTGTCGACTGATGGGAGAAAGCAGGAGCCGATTAAAAATCGTGACGCGGAATAAACGCATTGAATGCGAAATATGTACAGAAAACAACACCGAAATAAAAGGAAAAGAAAACATACACTGAGAGCAATTGCGCCATGAATGCTGCGGCAAGGAGAAAAGCACCTGCTTGAAGAAACGCAAACACTCGCAACACCTAAAATAGATCACGAACGACAAACATTTAAATACAAACGAGTAGAAACAGAGCAAAATTGCGTTGAAAATTTGCATTTGTTTGTGCTTGTAGACACTTAAATTTCCATAAATTTCTGCGACACGTGGCAAAGTACAATATTAGATACAGATTTGCTTGATATACATAGATAAGAAGAAGTCTTTGATGAATATTCATTGAATTATTTGTGCTCCCAAGACTAGCAATAACAACAAGAAGAAGACTAAATATTTCAAAATATGTGAATTTTCATATTGAAATATTCAAAAGATTTTAAAACAAGAGCAAACCTTTAGTGTCCACTTTTATTTGATGCCAGAGTGTGAATATTGCAATAGATGGTTCGTTCTCTGTACAATGTGTAGCTGTAAATTTATTCACAGTTTAATATTTTTCTCTGTCGATTCAGCAAAAATCCAGTGTACTTTTGTTCCAGGGAGAATTAAAGAGATTTTAAAGCGATAAACCCTTCACCAATGCAAAGATCCCTAAATACAACAGACAACAATACAAAACAGCACGAGACTAGATAGCGTTGCTGTATAAAGTGACCCTTCAAACAGCCCTTAAAAATTTAAACATTGACTGGTTGGCCCTTCGTGTTCTCAAGTGTGTACGCGAAAATATAAAATATGAACGAAAATGTACCAATGTTGAAACATGCTTTTTCCCTTTGAAAAATTAAATTATCAAGCCTTGTTTCCCTTTTTAAATATTTGAATGTTTACATAAGTATAAAATTATTAACTTTGTTTAGTTGTTTAGTGTTTTTGATTTGATAAATGTTTTTGATTTGGTAAGTGGGTAAAAAATGTTGTTTATATATGTATGTGTGTAATTGCCAATTCATAAGACATAACAAGAAGCAATCTGATTTGCTCTGATATCTGATCTAATTCTGAGTTTGTGTTAACCTGGAATTGAAACATAAGAACCGTTTCGTTTCTGTGTCGACGACTTCTCCTCCACCACTTCAAACTCGACGTCAAGGCGCGTCTTACGTTGCTGAGGACGACGACTCCTTGGCTGTGTCGCACTAACGCATGGTAACAAGCTATAACATCCCTCTGTGTCGACGTACGCAGAAGAAATAGAAATAAAGACAAGACTTATATAATATATACAAGAAATTGTGCGTTTAGATGTCCATGATGTGCATGGATATAACCTTTATACATTCACAAACAATTATCTGTTACCTTCTATATAGTAATTATGTAAATATTCATTAAACATTACAATTCAAATTGGTTGTTAAATATAAATATTAATCAAGATTGACACTTACTTTTACTAGATGAGTGATTCCGACCGATCTCAGCAAAGCTTCTAATCGACGGCAATAAATGCTTCTTGCGCTGATGCTGATGGTGATGCTTCTTCAGCAATAGTTCCTTGACGCGTTCCATGTTCTGAATAGGCAATGCACCGCAGTTTGCCATATTTTCAATCACCAAGTCGGCAATTTGCTCCACTGATGTGGCTTCCATATCTAAGATCACTGTGCCATTGAGGAGAAGACTTCTAAGCTCGAAGAGAGAGTGCAAGGATAACGTAGCTACATGGGGCTTGGACCACCGGTTGCCTCCTTCCTCCACGTCCTCTTCAAATTTAATCCAGCGTGCAGTTTCTTTCCATTCGAAATCGTCACCTTCAAGGACCAATTCTTCCATTTCGGAGAAAAGTGGGTGGCTTTCGGTGCCATCGTCGATCTCTTCGCCCAGAATGTACTGAACTCTTAGTGCTGGAGGAGTACCTAAAAGTAAAACTCTATTAAAACTTGTTTAACTACAATATTTTTACTACAATATTTAAGACATGCTTGATAATATTATATTGTATTATCTAATAGGAGAAAAATAAAAAACATGCAAAAAACTATAATATATTGTATTGTTCACTTATAAGTATTCTCTTCGAAGACGACCTAAAAGAAACCATAAGAATCGAGGCCAAGAATGCACACACATAAGAAACATTAATCAAAACATTTGCATAGCTGCAGGGTGACATCATTCGTGCTCTTACATATCTCGCCTTCCTCCGAAATACTCATGCGGCCGCGGCGTGAGACAAGCATCCCTAGAACAACACACAACAGAACGTCAACCACCACCACAGCAAGGATACGAAGCTGATATTGATATTGTGATACTGAGATTGCCAAGCAATTGTCTGGTGGCTGTGCGTCTCTTTGACGTCCTTAGAGTGCATTGCGGGTGGTGGATACAAAGTACACAAAGGATAATAACTTAAAAACACATCAAACTTTCAAACTTCAAAGTCAATTAAAACCTAAACTCCTGCTTGATTATAAATTTTAATTAAAATATGGTCAGCTAAAAGGAAAACATTCTTTGATAAATTGATTTATTTCAGAGTGCGCGTATATTTAGACAGACTGCTGGCAATTTCCCGATGAATGAACTCCCAATTTACGGGAAAATAGGTATATGTAGAATGAACAGTCACCTGTTTGCCATCAGTGCGGCGGCCCACTGCTTGCCACTAAACGCTATGCGCTCCCGCAATAAAATAGACACAGGATCGATAAAAGCACAAATAGAGCAGCATGGGTGCTCTTTGTGCACGTGAAAACGCGTGAATTATCCTTGCGCTTGAAGACCACACCAGTGAATATTTAATGTGATGATAAGCAAGAAAATTGCAGAAAATTTAATTATAAAAGAATGTCAGCAAGAAATAAAGCAGCAAATGAAAATATAGTCTACGCAAAAAACCACCTCTGAAAGCAAAAGGCTATAAAGTTTTCCAATCATCCAACTCATTAGGAAATTAATTGAGAACGAATGGGATTAGCAGGTCTGCACGCCTGTGGATGTTATAGAAGTGTAGAAATGTAAAAGATACATAATGTTTGTTTCGAGTTTTGAAGAGTGAAGCATTTCCACGAGTACTTACTGGGTCTTTCGTCCTCAGTGGTCGTGCTCGTATCTGAAGCTTTGCTGTGATGATGCTTGTGGCGGCGGTGCGAATGCCGCCTCTCGGCTGGAATGTGCACGCCGACGAAGACTGAGTGGGCTCGATGGCCTTAATAACACAGAATTTACCGTGATTTAACATAAAATTGAAGAAACGTCTTGTGCTTATATTAAATTTTAAATTAATTCTGAATGATTTCCAAGATGCAAATAAGAGACTAAAAGATTAATTATGTACTAACAAGGTTAAGTTTGCTACAAACATTTACTTAAAAGTTTCTTAAGATTTCTATTACCAAGAAAGAGTATTTTGCATTTAAATTTTGTTTACATTCAAACCGCAGTATTAGCACTGCATAATAATGAAGAGCAAGCAGAAGTTGCCTGAGCAAACTACAAATAAGTTTCTTTTGGCTTATTTAAGCCTTTGAATATTTAGGTTACCAGTTGGCAAACCATAAAACTCCCTCTGGTTAGGATCGAATCGAATTCGTGCGAAGAACACGTTGCTGGTTGCAGCTTGTTATTGTTCGGTTGTTATCATTGGGTTCTGCTCTATATTTAGAGATTGCTGCTGTGCAAATCGCGTGATAGCGGCTCATCAGTGAAACAATGCACACACCACTCATGTGTGACATTATTTTGTTATTTTGTTACACTCGACGCAACAAATTTTGAAATTTGTCACAATTTTCCAGATATGAATATATTTTTCCCGATTTCTCAGAATCTATATGTTTATCCAACAACCAGAATAAATCTCGCAATAAATCAGAATAACATGAAAGCTGACAGATTGAACACCGCGCACGCACACACTGCTTACTGGCTCAAGTCTATTCTACGATCTGCTGCTCTTCAGATCGATATGCGGCGGCGGTTGAACCCACCCGTCAATTGCCAGTCTCCTTCTGTTCATTTTGTTCGTGCAGTTCTTTTGTCCCACTGGCTTTTGCTTGTTTGCTTTCCGGAAGAATGCATCACAGTGTGTATTGGTTAACCAATAAATAGAAGAAAGAACGACTACAAACACTGTGTAGTGTGCCAAGAGAGCAGGACTAGACATTTTATAGAAGCATTTTACAGAAGGATAATGATACTTCAAACGTCGTTAAAATGTCATTAAATTTCTTATGAATATAAGAAACTATAAATTTCTTGTGCATGATTTTATCACGTAATAATATCAAAAATTGGTTCAACATACCTTCGTAATCCTTCTCGTCGTAGGGGCCAAGTTTTTGCGCTCCTGGATCCTTAGGCGCAACGTCGTCAGGTATGTCTTGTATGGGCGAATCAAACTTGTCCATCTTATCCATTAAATTACTCAATTACGTATTCAGTAGTAGTTGACACAAGTTCTGTAACAATACAACAAAAGCAATTTTTAGTATGAAATTGAAATTTGAATAGCAAACGCATTAAATAAAGCTATAAAAATATTTACGTAAAACGTATACGATTGAAACGTGCGCGCGTGAAAATGCTCGCCACGTTCGTGTTTTCGCTATAAAACGAAACGAAATCAGAATTATGTAAATGCCATTACGAGATGGATCGAAATATTGAACTTGATGATGGCATTGAAGCAAACCGATCAATTCATAGTGGAATTGCAACGCATAGATGACACATAACGTAATGGGAATCAATGGGAAAAACAAGTAAGTATTACAAATTGCTAATTAAGCTGCAAAAATCGCCACTCTATTCATCCACACGTGCAAAATGCGATGCAATTGTTCTCTATGTAAATGAAATCTATCTGCTTGACTATTTATGCAACTCATGATGTAATTTCGACGATGCGATGCGATTCGATTATGTAAGATTGATATTATCCTCGGCGGATCGTTAATTCTCCGCGAGGTTTTCTAATATCTGCATTTTACGAGCCGTGTGATTGATTTTCCCTTTGTTGCATTCGTGGAACCTTCCATAATCCAAGCGTGAAAATTAGTTTTAATTAGGTTTTTCTTGAATTGCAACATTAAACGAAATTAATTCTTAATCTTTATAAACACATCCTGCTATCGTAAACAAGACAAAAAACTGGTTTAAGGTTGAAATTGAAATCCGATTTAATTCCACTTGTTAATGATAAAGTAAGTTTTTAAATGTTTAATTTCATTTTTTTGAAATTGGTCTCCAGAGAACTGAAGGTGACGATTATACAAGTGTATTGAATAGCAATTCAACATGACTTTATAATATTTTGTTATATAACGTTTCTTGAATTTTTATACTACCTAGTAGGTTGTTTTAAAAGCTTAAGTAAGTGTAATTTTTTGTACAAGCAATTATTTATTTATAAGAATTATTACTATATAATAAAAATTCTTCATTTAAACGTAGAATTTCCAGTTATTAATGCATAATAAAATACAAAATACGGAAATGCGTTGGTTGTACAGTGAATAATAAATAATTATGCAAATTTATACACCATTGCTTTTATACTTCTTGTTTCTGATCAGTTATTGCATTAGGTTGACATTAATTAATATTAATTTGCAAGCTTATCACTTAATTATTAATTCTAGTATTGATTAAAGGTCTGCACAAAGAAAAACTTTGTTGTCTGTTTGTAGAATAATTATAGATGAATGACTGCAAGTGACTTGATTGCTAGGTCAACAATACTCACGTATAAGTGAGTGATATTGAATCTGCGGTTTTTCATACATTCACATTCATAAACACATTTAGCTTGACTGCAATCGGAATAGAATCGAACCGAATGCCAATGCAAATACGAATGAAAGTACAAGAGTGCTCGTCTAGTAATAAGTCTAATATTGCGGCAGCTACAAATTCGCATGCATTGGAAAGGTCATCGTCGTGACTCAATGTCTACAACTATGCTGATGAATTCATTCCTATAATCATAAGGCGATTATAAACGTGTTCCAATCACTTTTACTACCTACTAAGTTACTTTTTAGCGATAAGAACTGCCATAAAGCGAACAGAAACCAAGAATATCATGAAATATAGGTAAGTAATAAATATAAAGTACAATACATTTAACCCAATAGAAAAGCATTGTTTCAACATTTGCTTAGTATATCAGTATGTATCAGCACACGAACACTTAGTTAATAGTCACTCTAATTTGTATGTGGAATAGATAACAATATCATCTTAATGGATTTTGTTTGTTCCACTTGTTAAAACATTTAAGTTGCAACAAAAAATTAAGTAAATTTAATAATATTAAATGGCCACCATTGTTAAGTGGTTAAAAAGACAAATTAATAATGAATTGAATTGGACGTGGGCGCCGGTAGAAAATGATCGGAAGTAGTTCATCAGAAAGGCGCTGTTTTATCGACATTGCTCCAGTTCATCTGATTAAGTCCACGTGCTTCGCTTCTAAGTTTAATCTCAAGTATTCTGGGATATCTTAAAACCAAGTAAAGTACAGTCAAGTAATGTAAAGTCTTCACTTCCTTCTTGTTTTCTTGAAAACTAAGGTACTTTTAAAGCACATACATACGTATTACAGAATGCTTATCTAATGAGGAGGATAGTAAATTTGTTAATTTGTTGATTTATTCTCCGAGCAATAATGCGAGTGCGCATCCGTTTATTGTGTTTGCGTGCTTCTCCGTTGAATGCTGATAATAAGCCTCGATTAGCAAATTTCGTGAACGTAATTGCCAATTTGCTTTATGTAAGAATTGAGAGTATGTAGTTAATAATCAGTTTGAATAGGAAATTTCCTTGCTTAGTGACAATTTAATGGCGGATATTTAATAAGTGTTAAGTAAATATTTTGAAATTATTTTGATACCGTGGGTCAAGGTTTCAAACATGGATTACATTTTTTGGGACGTTTTTTAAAAAAGTAGCCGAAGGGTTTATAAATTTTTAATTACAAACTTGTTTACGTTCTGCGGGCTAATTCTTTAATGAATTTCAAAAATCACTGGCCCTAGGGGTTTCGTAGGTTGAATTTTGTACATTCTTAATTCATTAGACATCAGAGCTTTGTTACTAATTAGTGCACATGATCGGCAGGCACCTAATTGTTTACAAAACATTTGCGACGATCGTGATTCACTCGCGCATAATTAGCGTGCGTTTAATTATTGTTCTTCTCTATAAATATAATATGAAACGCATATTAACAATTTGTCATTGTTGGATAGTTATGTTTATCATTGTTTTGCATACCTTCATGTCGCAAAGCTAAATAAACAAATACCAAACACAGAAATTATTGTTTTCCTCGCATAACTATACTTTTACGCTTTAATTTAGCATTTTTGTTAGTTGTAAACAAGTTATAGGTAATTATTACAACATATGTAGTTAAATAAACTTTATGAAGCCAAACAATTAAATTCCAAATCCAATAAATAATTCACTAAGTAGGTGATTTAAAATATTTAGTTCAAGTTTAAAATAAATTAATTTGGAGTGTACTCACCTGCGATCAATGTTTTTCAATTAAAGTGAAGTTACTTCAATATGTCTATTCTGATCAGAAAACATATAAGCACTTTCTTTAATTTCGTTTCTTTTCTTTTCGTTCGTGTTTCTTTTCCGTGAATATCAATATCGTTTATGTTCTACTAATTTTTTACGTATTCGTGAAATGTCTTCTTGGTCGCATTCGTTCACTCGTAACTGCAACTTTTTCGTTCACTTGAGACACTTTTGAAGAAACTTTTTATCACGAACGATGTCGAACTTGCCTTGACTTGAATCTATCTAGTCTTCTCTACTCTTATCCCTGTATCATATAGTGCGCGATAAGAAATGAATGTCACAATTGCACGCGTATCAACGCATCAAGGAATGCATTGTTGAACTGTTACGACAATTAGCAGCATCGGTCTTCTTCGCCCTGGCGTACTAGGAAGCTGCACACTGGACCTTATCAGCCGACGGCACGCGGTTAAATGCGGATAAATGACAATGACAAGCAGCAGTCAGTGACAAGTGTTGTTGGTTTGGTTTGGCCGATATCGAGAACGCGTGAAAGTAGCTAGCGACCGGCGTGCTGTGCGCCGACATACTGAAGTTCATTTGTTTATAAGCCGAGTGGCAATGCCTCAAGTCAGCAGCGAGTCAGCAGAGCGCCAGCCAGTGAATGTTCACGTTTGCTGGCATCATATGTGAGGCGAAGAATTTACGCAGAATGCAAATTTCAATCCAATTTCATTTGCCATTTGCTGTATCGAGAACGACGAAGAAGCGCGGAAACGAACCAAATTCGAATCGAACGAGCGATTCTGTACCATTTGAGCGATGTGCGTGCAGGAAGCTTCGGCGTTTTATTCAATTTCCGTTGAGTTCTAATAACAGCTCGCTCCGCTCGTCTCTTGAAAATTATTTAATAAATATTTGTAAAGAAAGGGAATGTTTTGAATGAGTTTTCAAATGTAAAAGAGTTTATCAATGGTTTTGCAACTTGAATATGTACATATGTATGTACATATTTATGTTTTTTTATATGTACCAGTATCATACAATTTCTTATCAGGATTAACAATTGGCAGTGTGTCAGAAACTGTATGCATGTTAAAGTGAAAGTAAAGTGAATTTTCTTTGGTGCTGACAATATTATCGCAGACCGGAATAGAACCAAACATTTACTTGAGATTTAATTACATTTTAATCGAGTTTAAACCGAGTTATTCCGGTTTTTTCTTGTAGATATTTGCCGGCAGACACGCAAAATTTCATTGAAGTATTATCTATATTTGTTGCAATTTTGGTAATAATTTAATGCCCAGGTGATAGCATTTTAAGCTAAAATTGCACTAATAAAGTACCAAGTACAATATTCTTGAATAATGCAATTGAGTCTAGTCATAAATTCATCCTGTTTTCGTTTATGACTCTGGATATATGTATATGGTATAAAATTAATCGTGTAAATTTTCCATATGTACGCCATAAATGATATCAAAATGTAGTCTGAACGTCTATTTAGTGTTTTACCAACCTATGACTCATTTATTTGATTACTAGTAAGCAAGTGTTAAGTTCTATAATCAAGTCTTTTTAAGAAAAATATGTATAACCTAATATGACATAAACTTATGCAATTTACCTTTAAAGAGCGTGATTTTGTTTTTGTTAATTTGATTCGGCAATGATTTGGGTTTAGTGCTGTTGTTTATATTGATAAATCTGGTTGAGTGCAGTTAATTCCCGTCGTGCACTGGAATTAATCTTAACGTAATTGGAAAGCCAAATGAAAGTAAAACTTTGGTTGTATATAATTGTCAGTAAACATAAAACTCTTTAGAATTCTCTTTAGAACGGTGAGCTTATATGCGTTTGTGTCGCTTTTGTTCCACTAACTATTTATGTTAAAATTCTCTTAATTCCGTTCTAAATAGCTTTGAATCACCTTCGTATAACATGTAATTTATAGCTGACTTGTCATTATATTACAGTTCACTTTGTTCTGCAAATAATGAATTGTAGAAATTCTTTGAACAAATAAACAAGTAGGTATCACTTACCGACAATCAATACTTACTGTCTTAACATTCAATTAGTGCAGTGATTCTCAATCACTGTGCCATGCCGCGGCACTTTTGTATAGCTACCAAAAAGTTTAAACAACGTACAAAATGAAACAGTTTCTCAATATTCGCCATCTAGTATTCCAATGATTTTAGTACCAAAAGAAAGTTCAAACCACACAGATTACAAAACTGAAAACAGTTTTCCAATATTCGCCATACAACGCGAGATATTCGGCTTTAAAGTTTGCTTTTTTTATCCAAATTTTCAAATATAACATTTATACGCCCAAACCAAATATGACAAAAAAAACATTATGTCCTGTACTCATATTAGTATGAAAAGAAACTTTTAAATAACTAGAATCAGCGTTGTAACTAGGCATGAGCAATGCACACTCTGAAACTAGTTTTTATGTAAAAATATCATAAACTTACTCATCCTCTAGTGAAAACAGTTAAAACCTTTAGTACAAATGTTGCACAGGTTATTTATACTTTGATGCACATTGGTGCTCACTGCGTAAGTAAAGTGAATTTCAGTGCACGATCAGTACCAAACAGCACGATATTGCGAAACTAATTCCAGCATGCTGACAACGCCTCATTGTCAAATTCAAAGCCTTCAGCAGACAACTCTTCAAAGTGAATCTATCGAACGAGAGCCCGGACAAGACTATGCTAAGCTCAACTAAACTGAAGTGAACCGTAATGTAAATGACCGCTAAAGTGTGCTGCAAAAGAGGTCGCCGCAAATCTCATCGCATGCCCACCTATCGCATCACCTATCCTATCGATAACGTATTATACCCATATAATATTTACACAGTATCAGTGTGTCTATTCTGAATTCAAATCCTTCACAAATCCTCAATAAGATATTCTAAGCATTCATACTTAGGTATACCTGATCGATAATTCATGTGATTGATGTCGATATTACATCTACATCAATCGCGGTGCTTTTATGAATGACAGGAACAAGTGAACGCATGATTGAGGACGCTCCAAACTCGTGCAAAAGTATTCTTCATTCAAGTGCAAACCAACCACGAATCAGGCTAATGCATTGCAATGCAATAACACAAATAATTTAAGCTTGCTACTGCTAATACACTCACAAGTCTAATAAAATTTTATTAGTGATTCAAACAATAAATTCTAATTAATATCAAGGCTCTAGCACTCAAGAAAGAAGTAAGAAAGTAAAGATTCTCACCTGTTTGAAAAGCTTCAAACTCAAGAAAAACCACTCAAGAAATTACCAATCGTGAGAAGTTTTATATTGCAGAGTTAATTCATCAAGTGTTGTGGTGAAAGAAGAAGCGAGCAACTCGTGTTGGGGGGGCATGTTCACCGGGTGTGAATCAATCTTAGGAAGCATTCTCTCGAATAAAGTATTTGCCGAGCGGTCATCAATGAAATGCACACTTGCTTTGGCACATCCGCGTAATTCCGCGTTGCATTAGCTATAAATACCTGTGAATCTCGCGTTAACAGTGAAGTCTTAGGAAACTCGAGACCGGGAGTGAGATCGCCGGTGTTTACGAGCCAACGCGTTGCGTGCTTACTACGACTGTCCTGCCGGCCAGGATAACACGTTCTTGAAGGATAAGCACCAGGAACAAGCGCCTGCGCTTTTGGTTGCGCTGGCGCTTGCGCTCATATTGATCCTGCAGGACGAGGTGACATGACCCAACGCATGCATTAACGCTTTACGCTCTCATCCTCGCC
>NBZA01001303.1:98859-112078 GCA_003054995.1 Aleochara bilineata
GAGTACCAACTGAAGACTAAGCACAAGCGCAATCGCGCGGCGTCAAGTCAAGTCAATGTCAATTGCGAGGACGAAGACTTACCTACGTTAAGTTAAGCACTTGCACTCGGGATTTATTTATGTATATACATGCACATCGGTCTTGCGAGTACCCAATGTGCTATTTTGCCGGTTTAGTATCACTTTATCAATATCACTCCAGTGCGCCAACAATAAATCTTCATAGTTGTCTGGTTGTCCTACAAGAAACTGAACAAAAACTAATGGAAACAAGGACATGTGAAGCAAGCGGCCAGTGTGTTCCCAAAAATGCCGAAGATATTTTCGATTAAAATAGTTTTCGGCCACAAATTGATTGGAATTTAATGTATTCACGCATTGCTGCATACTGAATGTTGGTCGAAAATGTTGGAACGTGATTGAAAGTGAATAAAATTCGCCTTGGACAAGGCACACACTCGATGTGAGGAAAAAACTGTCACAAAAATGTCTCCCACGTGGGTGAAGGGTGTCATCGGTCTTTGTTCTCAATTAAAATGCACCTTCTTAAAAAAGCAACCCTTTCACAGTATCGTAAGTTAAATCTAAGATATGCTCGTTTTCGTTTTATGTTGACATATTTTCCTACTCAAGTAATACACAAATAAAAACAAATAAAATTAATTGAATTCTTTCAAAAATAATTATTGCAGAGTCCTGGCTAAGATTTCAACATACAGCCAACAAATGGCTATCCTGCAGTCGACTCTTCCTCTGCCTGCAGCTATGGAACCGACGTACTGCCGGACAATTCCAGGTCTCACCCGGAACCAGATGCAACTCTGCCAGAAGCAACCGGACGTGACAATGGTGGCTCTTCAGGGAGTGCAGGAAGCGCTCCAGGAGTGCCAACATCAGTTCCAGGGGCACAGATGGAACTGCTCGAACCTGGCGCATAAGCAGAACATCTACTCAAGTTCGCTGCTGCAGAAAGGTAGGCACATATAATGGTGTGACAAGTAACATAACATGTCAATTGCTTGCTCGTGGTGGCTGGCAATAAGTAGCAATATATTTGCAAACAATGCGCTTTCCTGGCGGCGCACAAAGACGCTGAGAAGAATGAATGAAGGGAAGAGAATTGAACGGAACAGTGTCATCCAGATGTCAACGCTGTAGGTAGCCAGCGAGCACAATGCCTATCGATGACAAACACGCCACTTTCCGTCTTTCCATTCAGGCGCGTTCAAGCCGGCCGAATGCGCTTTGCATTCTGTTGAATCGTCGTCGTCGATGAAGAAGTAAATGCTCGTAAATGCGCATTGTGTGTGAGTGCCACCCTTTTCCACTAAAATGGACCGCGACTAATGAGCCCAAGCCCAAGCCCAAGCCTCAGCCTGAGAGTCTTAGGTGGAAATACGTCGAATCACCTTTAGCTCTAAGAATGAAAAACATTCGAAAATCCGGAACTAATCAGGGAATTATTATCCGTTAGACAAGACATGATAATTTATGTGTCAAGCAGAAATAATTCGAAAACTACCGGAGAAAAGTACAGGAGACCCAGCCAGTCAGTGTCCAGTCAATAATTATAAATTTCCACTGCGATAATCCAATACTTTATGAAATCACACACTCACAAATTAGCATTTAATTACGTGTCACTTGGCTGATGGCTGATGCTTTGCTCTCCATGCTTGAGTTGCTGCGTGTGCAAGTGCACATTAAATAAATAACATATGCAAATGATCAACGTGTGGTGTGTCTGTGTGTGCTTCTTGCAAGCGGCGGCATAATAAATACCGAAGGCGAATTAATTACAACGCACACTTGTGTGTTTGCTCAGCGCGTACTAAAGCGTTAAAATATGCGCGCGAAATTGGTTTAAATTATTAACTGCTAAGCGTATAACTTGCTCTGCGAGCGAATCAAAGCACGCACGCTAATTGAGATTAATTTGCGCTTGTAATCGCGCAAACGCCAATCGGATGCAAGACTTGCTGGATGATTGTAATTAAATCACTCGCTTGTCTAATCGATATTGGTATACACTTAATAATTAATTGTTTGTAGAAAATTCTAGAATTTCCTGCTTACTCAAAGTTAATATTTAATCATTTACGAAACGAATTCTAAGAAAAGCTTTCAGTTAATAGTCGATAGACAACCAGTCACACATTAAATAGATTTATTATTAATAACTTAATCATGGGAAAGGAAAAACAATGGCAAACGATGAAAAGTTGTCCATAAAAATAATCACATGTGAAATTGCACTTGCACTCACACTTGGATCGCGCAATTGTCAACAAACGATGGAATTACAAATGAATTACGGTGGAAAAAAGTCTGCGTTGCAGTGCGCTCCGTTGCGACACAAAAAACGCACGCTCAAATGGGCTCGTCGCAAAGATTTAAACACGGATAAGCGCAAGAAGCGCTGGATTATCGGCCGGCTATCGGCATTCATTCGTCTGTACAGCCCCGACATGTGTACGAACAAACAAGCGGCGAGCGACGAACCAACAAACTATTAAAACGCAAACGCACATTGCGCGATGCGTGAGTTGCATTATCAAAATCAAAGCAGCGCAGTGCAGACACAACTCAAGATTCGACCACAAGAGTGAACTGAAGAGAACTGCACTGAACAAACGCTTTTTGCAATGCATGCGTGCGTGCGTTTATGGCATCGACGCGCAATAATACTTTTGCGGCCGATTGCATCTCTAATTATTGAGACCACCAGTGAATGCCTTCGCCACGTAAATTAAAATCGAAACTGAAAGTTTTGGAAATCTTCATTATATTTCTTCATCTGCATGAAATTTCAAAGAATTTCATTCAATATGTTCTTGTTCTTTTATGAATTAATCCAAAGAAATTTACCTCACAAGAAGTCAGGTTAAGAAGTAAAGCTTTCTTAATGAGCTACTTACTGGTACATATCGAGTTTTTACAATAATTTCTTATAACTACGTACACTAGGATCAATTAATCTATAACGACAGGAACAAATTCTAGGATCCTGTACGTCGTAGTTGAACATCTAATAAATTTTAATTAAAATTTAAGATTTTTAATTGAAACTCCTACCGCACAGGCAGCCCATTACACAGCTTTTTATTTTTCCATGTGGCTGTGTGTTTATAAATATTTTATGTATGCGGCCTGTGATAAGAAGCGTTTATGTCCAAATCCGAAGCAGAAATCGCCATTTAGAGTCAATCGCAACAATTAGATAATCAGCGCTGGTGGTCCGTGCCCTCGCTGGCAGAAATCACTGAAGATGAAGACGAAGAAAAAGCAGACGCGCGCTTCTTGGTTTCATTTCAATTGTAAATCTAATTGCGGCCAGCACGATGCGTATGGGAGATGCATTTTTATTGATTATTCGTGTCTTCTTATTGATTTCCAGGTTATCGCGAGACGGCCTTCACATACGCGATCTCGGCGGCCGGCGCGACAATTGCCGTTGCACGCGCTTGCAGCCAGGGCCGGCTAATTAACTGCGGCTGCGACCGCCGCAATTATCGCATGAAGATCGCCTCGGACGCGCCGTGGAAATGGGGCGGCTGCTCACATAACCTCCAGTTTGGGATGAAGTTTACGAGGACGCTGCTCGACAACCGGGATAACGCATCCGATCTCCAGAGCCGCGTCAATACGCATAACAACCAAGTGGGACGCGTCGTAAGTACATATTCTTGTGCATTGTATTGTCTAAGTAAACGCGCAGATAATTGATAAAGCAGCGGCATTTTGCATGCGAGCGTGCGTGTAAAAGGCAGTAAAACATCAAACATGAAAGCGCATCAAACAGAGACGAATTGCGATTGCGATTGCGAAGCGCAGAGAATACGTCTTTTCATCTCGCATCGCGCGTCAATCTGAATGTCGTCGCGGTAGAGAAGAGAAGACGTCTGCTTCGTCTGCGATCCGAATAACGGCATAATGGCCAAAGCCAGAGCCAGAGCCAAAGGCTTTATCGGTTAAGTGCTCCGTACAATTCTTCCTTTATGGTAGGCGAGGTGTCTTCAGCATCTTTGAAGTTTCATATTTGTCGACGCGCAACAGCGCACTCATAAAGCACTCGCGGATGATAAGCGCGCAAGCACTGCAAGAAAATGGAAATTGAAAATTGAAAATTCAAGCCCGTTTGTGGGTTTTGTTTTCATTCGAGAACAATTGAATGCGCATGAATGTCAAACATTGTCAATCGTTTCCTTGTTCCAGGCGGTTGCCAACAATATGCAAGTGCAATGCAAGTGCCATGGGATGTCTGGCAGCTGCCAATTGAAAACTTGCTGGCGATCCACCCCGGATATCCGACTGGTGGGTAAAGTCCTAAAGGAACGCTTCAGAACCGCAGTTCTTGTGGATCAAAACAATACAGGGGATGATAAACCAGACTCCTTTAAGATGTAAATATCAATTCTTTTCTGCAACACATGCAGGCAGGCAAAAGTATGAAATAAAACTAATAATTCATTTAAAATTTAAGCAGAATTAAGACTTCGAGGAAGAAACGTCTAAAAACCCGGAAGAACAACAAGGAATGGATTGTAAGGAATAACAATGGAAACGTTCCCAGGGAGAAGAACAAACGCGCGTTATCCTTCGACCTGTTGTACTACCAGCGCTCCCCTAACTTTTGCGAGACGGATACTGACCTGGACGTGTACGGGACGACAGGACGCGAATGTCTGAGGAACTCTACGGGGCAGGATAACTGCTCATCCTTGTGCTGCGGCCGTGGGTACACGTACGTCCGCCAGAGGCGCACGGAGCGCTGCAACTGCAAGTTTATCTGGTGCTGTCGAGTGGAATGCGACACGTGCGTGGTCGAAGAATGGAAGAGCATTTGCAATTAATCCACGCATAATATTTTACGATGATACATTCCCAGAGCAGCGCATTCTCCCAATGCGGGGAGAGACAATGCGTTGTATGTAAATATTGTACAGACGGAGAAGCAGATAGTTAATTAAGTTTTATTTATTGTATTTATTCGGAGTGCGTGTGCATTATGTGGCGTTAAATTTGCAAGCGCGCAGATCGCGCACGTTTCGCAAATGTAGAAAAATGTATTGGGAATGACATGACTGACTGACTGAGTGACTGACTAACTGACAATGGCGGAAACAGCATCGGCGAGCCATCGACAATTCTGCAGCGATGCGCTCGCAAAAGCTATAAAAAGATAATTTGTTGTTTGACATTGGCGTTTGCATGCGATGCCGAATGCAATAACAGTTCGAAGCGGCCACAGCCACGACACTGCGTGAGAGACTCGCCGTTTCTTGCTCGTTTATCAGCCGCCGCCGGTCGTCGCCGTCATTCATCAAATATTATATTTTATGTCGGTTTATGCACCGTGGCCAAACGCATTCTGCGCGCCCGCGACCATGGCATTCAAATGGCATTAAAAATAGAAAAATATTGCGACATTGCATTCAGCTGCATTGCAATACTCGCAATACTAATCTATGTTGATAGCTGATCATCACTGTTGTATATGGATAATCGTAATTGTAATTGCTGGGTATTACTCGTTCTCTCATCAAGCACTCACTACTTTATTTCATCTTAGAATCCGCTTGATACTCTAATTGGAGTTCTCATTAAAGATTACTTATCGTACTAATGGTCTTGCAAATAACAAAACGCTATAATATAATACTGATGACAGGGTGTAATTATTTATTTATGCATGTATCTATATACTAATTGTATTATTAATATCATTATAGATAGGTACTAATTAGATTGCTAATTAGAAACGTAAATTAATGATTTTTAACCATTTTGTAATTGAACTGATTGTACTATTTGTGTAATTGATGTCCAAATTTATTTATTATTTTAATACTTAAGACTTTTCGACATCTATTTGCAGTTTATTTTAGTTTTATTTAAAAATCTGTGTGTTAGCGCTCTCTATTGCCATTATAACAAACTAGTGTCAAAATATTTATAATTTAAAATAACTTCTCGGAAGAAAACACAATAGACATGATGTATGAATTGAAATAACAGTATTAATAAATTAAATAAAATATTGTTAATACAAATCAAATTACAATAAATTAAATCAGAATGAAATCGTGATTTCATGACTAAGAAACCTCTCAAAAACAAACAAGCATATTAAGGTCGAGGACAAATTAAGTGAATCCCTATACTTCATTTACGCCTAATTCAATTAAAACTACTTTTGCAGGTAAGTTACAGTCGGTGATATTGGCAGTTCAGTGTAGTTTGGCGTTCAAAGAAGTTGAGTTTGGACTTTTTAAACGTCCATCATGGTTGCTAAACTACAGCTTGATGATCTGCCAGATCCAAAAGACCGATTCTTCCTAGAAGATTGCCTTGCAACAGGCGTTTGCGGAAAAGTATTCGCTGCACGTGACAATGAAGAAAACCGCAGAGTTGCCATCAAGATGCTTAAGATCACTCGAGAGAACTTTTTGTACATCCAAGAGGAGTACAGAGTTTTTCAAGAGTTTTCATCACATCCTAATATACCAGACTTTTATGGGACATTTAGAAAAGTTGATGATTATGAAGATGATGTTTGGTTTGTCATGGAAGTAAGTGGAACATTTACCAATGATCAGAAATTAATCAGTTGTTTCAGTTGTGCGAAGGTGGCCCTGTCATCGATATTGTCAATGGCCTCCTAAATAAAAACCGACGCATGGCTGAAGAACACATAGCTTACATCCTAAAAGAAACCGTCAAGGCGTTAGTTCATCTACATGAAAAGCGCGTCATGCATCGTGATGTAAAAGCAAGCAATATTTTACTAACGAAAGACGGTGAAGTAAAGCTGGCGGACTTTGGGTTGGCGAGACATTTAAGCAGCACATTTGGTAAAAGTGATACCTGCTTAGGTTCTCCTTGTTGGATGGCTCCCGAAGTGGTAACGAGTACTCCTGAAGACGAAGACAGCGGGTACAGCAATCGCGCAGATGTGTGGTCACTTGGTATTACAGCAATTGAACTAGGAGATGGCAAAGCCCCCTTTGCAGATATGCATCCAACACGAGCAATGTTCCAGATTGTTAGAAACCCACCCCCAACTCTATACAGACCTGCAAACTGGAGTGAAACATTCAATGACTTCATAAATGAGTAAATATTTATCAAAACTGTTTTTATTTACTTACTAATTAAATTATGTTTACCATAGATGTCTAGTGAAGAATCCAGAACACCGACCGTTCATCATGGAAATTATTGATCATCCATTTCTAGAACAAATTCCTGAGAATAATTATCATGTATGTTTATACAAACAATCACTTAAATATTTATTAATTAAAACAATCTTTTTACAGTTATCACAAGAAATTAAGAAAATACTGAATGATGTCGAGAACGAAAAACGTCAACCGCTGAATGAAACTCTTGTAATCACACATTTCTTCAAGAAGTCACGAGATGAAGAACTACAAAGAATGTACGTTGAAGATTTGGCGGCTTTGGAGAAAATCTCAGAAGAAACTATTTTACAAGAACTTGAAGCCAGAATGAAAATGGGACAATTTCATACATTCATTGGTAACATTCTCCTAGTTCTGAACCCAAATGAAAAGCAAGGGATTTATGGAGAACAATACCACAAGAAATATGTTTCTAAATCACGATCTGATAACGCTCCTCATATCTATGCGATGGCTGATGGTGCGTATCAAGATGCGCTTCATCAATTGATCCCTCAGAATATTGTCTTGGGCGGTGAAAGTGGTTCTGGAAAAACTACCAACTTCATGCACCTTTTAGATCATTTACTTTACGTTGGAAGAAATGATAACATTAACAGCAATCGTATTAGAGATGCAATGAAATTAATCCACGCATTTACACATGCTTCCACGCCTTACAATGACTACTCAACCAGGTGCGTCCTAAAAGCGGAAGTGACTTTTGGCAGCACTGGTAAAGTTTCTGGAGCTATTTTCTCCATGCACCAGTTAGAAAAGTGGAGAATTTCTTCCATAGAAATGTCTCAATCCAACTATCACATGTTGTACTACTTTTATGATAACCTCGAAGCCCAAGGTGGATTGAAAACATATAAGCTGCAACCTGGAAGAAAGTATCGTTATCTTCGTATACCAGATGCAGCTGCATCTAACACTAAACCAAGAGATAATCCTCACGCCAACGTGGAAAAGTACAATAAACTTAAAGAAGTTTATAAAATGTTTGATTTTGAAGCAGGGCAGATTGATATGATCCATCGGGTCCTAGCAGCTTGTTTGATTATTGGCGATGTAAGATTCAAGGCTGTTGATGGAGGTGTTGCTGAAATTGAGAACGAAGAAGTAGCAGCAAGTGTAGCTGAGCTACTGGAAGCTGATGAGAAAAAGTTAATTTGGGCATTGACAAATTATTGCCTTATTAAAAAAGGAACTGCTGTAAGAAGAAGACATAATTGTGATGAAGCACGGGATGCAAGAGATGTCTTTGCAAATACGATGTATAATCGTTTAATTGATTACATTATCAGCTTAATTAATCATAAATTATCGACAGGTCGTACCATCTTGTAAGATTTTGATAATTATGTTTATGTTTGAAAGTTGATTAATTTTGTTTCAGTGGAGAAAAGTTTTCTGTAAGATTATTGGATATTTATGGCTTTGAGTGCTTTAAAGAAAATCACTTGACACAGTTGTTCATCAATTGTCTGAATGAACAATTGCATTACCACTTTGTCCAGAGAATCTTCGCTTGGGAAGCGCTAGAAATGACCGAAGAAGAAGTCCCGTTGAATAATTTACATTACTATGACAATAAAGCAACTTTGGATGAAATTCTCAGTAAACCTGATGGGTTGTTGAATTTGATTGATGACGCATCCCGAATGGCAAACACTGGAGAATACATAATCGGTATCTACGTTCTGAAAACAATATCTTAATTAATTAATAATAATATTTTGGTGTTTGTTAATAGATTACTTAAATAATCCGCAGCGAAATCATATACAAGTCGTAGGAGGAATGGACTTTTCTATTGCTCATTATACTGGTAAAGTCACCTATAACGCAAAGGAAATGCCAGATAGAAACCGTGATTTTCTACCTCCGGAGGTCATTGAGACGCTGCGACTTTCCAAGAATAAGTTCCTGAAGTCTCTGTTTACCGGTAAGTTAACAAGAACCGGTAATCTCTTTACATCCTTTGACGAATCCGCAATGACAAGGAGCAAAAGCAAGTTGAAATTTTCTTCATCTTCTGATGAAGATCCATCAAGAGGCAATTCAGAACCACAGTTTTCGCAAATCACAAAAATGCGAACTGCAGTTGCAACATTTCGGTCATTGTGCTTAGAACTTCTCAAAGAACTCTCCATTGGTGGGTCAGCAGGAGGCACGCATTTCGTCCGTTGCATGCGCTCAGATCTTGAGGGACAACCACGAGGATTTCATACTGAAATCATTAAACAACAAATGAGAGCAATGGCAGTGGTAGACACTGTAAAAGCAAGACAAAAAGGATACCCACATCGCATTCCTTTCAATGAATTTCTGCGCAGATACAAGTTCCTTGCGTTTGACTTTGACGAAAATGTTGAAATCTCCAAGGATAATTGTCGCCTCCTGCTAGTGCGTCTTAAGATGGAAGGATGGATGATTGGAAAGTCAAAAGTGTTTCTCAAGTATTACAATGAAGAGTACCTGGCAAGATTATATGAAACACAAGTAAAAAAAATCATTAAAATACAATCAATGATGCGTGGATTCTTAACTAAGTTGAATCTAAAGAAAAAGCTACATGGTGACAAGAATCCTAAGATACCACAAAGCAAAGAAGACATAGAAGAAGATAAAGCAGCAAGAGTCCTACAAAAAGGTAAATTTACCAATTAATGTTAGCCAAGGAAAAATTATTAAGTATAAACTTCGAAATTGTTTTAGTTGTCGACGGGGATGATGAATGCGTCGATAACGATCACGATTCCGAAGTTTCGCAATCAGAATAACATAGTATCGGTAGTTAAATTATCATAAAGTTTTGAATTCCTTGTAGCGTATCGAGGCGTAGCGAATAGAAAAGCTTATGGACCGTTAGTATCTAAACCCGCTGAGAAATTGGATGCATCTACCTGCAAATTTATAAGATTATATTGCGCCAAATGGAAGGCAAAAACTATGTTTCAAGTTCTACTTCAATATCGAGCAGCAAGATATCAAGATTTGTTTAACTTTTCGCAACAGGTTAGTATTTTATAACTAGAGTTACTTCTATCTGATACTTAGGTAATTCTTATTAAAACTCAGGTGCATTTGTTTAACCAAAAAGCCATGTTTTCATTGTTAAAATACAACAATAATATTGGATTAGATCTAGTGGATCGACATGCAAAACCTACAGGTTGGTTAGGAGAGATGAAACCTTCAGTCTTAAAGATGCCTTTTAGACTGGTGGATATTCCTTTCTTTGATACTTCATATATGTGCGATCCTTTAACAAATCCTGGGTAAAAATCGATAAATCTTGAGTAATTTTTATTTATTAATAATGCAATTAAACCTTCAGAGCTGCCATGGATAAAGATGAAGAATGGGACGCCCCATTTCGTTGGAGAGATAATGTTTCATCAAAAATAACAAACGCAATGAATGATACGAAGATAACCATAGCTAAACCGTATTCCACAAATTTAAAATCACCGACAATGCATCGTTGCGAACCTCTGACGATGCTTCCCTATAATCGTGATCCTGATGAACCTATCAGAAGATTAAGTTCAATTCCAATTCAAATGGACCATGATCTTAATCAAACTTATCCCTATTATCCATCGCACCAAATGTCACATTTGTCCCCAAATATTCCAACACCACCGCCACCAATAAACAATTATTCCATGAATAATAGTTATGCTTCAAACAAAAACAATTACACAGCACCAAATTACAAACAAAATTTTAATCAAAATCCAACTTACAAACCAGCTCAGAAACATTCGTATAACCCTATCAATGCCTACTCATCTCCGGCAAAATTTAAAAATGATAAACCCGCTTCCTTCGGCAATAAACCAAATCCGATTGAAGAACTTCAAACTATTGGGAAGAAATCTTTCAAGGCAGAAGACAATGATCAGGGGGATGATCCACCGTTTAATTTTCAAGCTATGTTACGAAAAACTAACGTTAACCGTGAATCTCTAAAACGTTCTGTAGATGCCATAAGAAATGCATCCTTCAAAAATCGAAGAGGGTTTTCTTCAGAGAACATGGTATATGACAGCAGGAACAATAGTTTGAGAAGGAATAAAAGTATGGATCATTTGGACCGCAAGCAGAAACTAGAACTCGCACCAGGAATATTCATGGAAGGAGTGGTTGCTGATTTATAAATAATACCGATATATATATAAAATTGTTGAAAAACTTGTTTGTCGTACTTATATATTATAAGATATATTTATTCTCTTATGATTAATAACAAATAAATAAATGTTACCTTTATCTACCATCTATTTCTCTCTAAAGCAATTAAACAACAAACATTAAACGAAGATTTCATTTATTACTCAGTAATAATAAAAGTAACAAACTTCACAAAGAAATTCGCCGGTAATGAGAACATTTGTTAACCAAAAACGTTAAAATCAAAATAAAAAATAATACAAATATATTTAATAACACTTTTACTCTGTACTTTTCTGTATCATTATTTCCTTCTTCTCTCACTTTGACCTAAAATAGAATCTGTACCTGTGTATCAATGATTTGCTCTCTATAGCTGTGATAAACATTTGTATAATAATAACTACTTAATTAAAATAGGCAATAAAATAATAAGAATAATTCATAATAATACATGTATACAAACACTTAATATATATACCAATCTGTGAATCAAAACTGACTGCATTAAATTACAGCAATCTTTCCATTATCTTATGGTCTATACTTTTCCATATTTTCTCTCTACACACTCTGAACACATTGCGCACATGCATATCATTTTTTTACACATACATTACAGCTGCCTGTTTCATATTATGCACTGTACCCTTTCTTCCTTTGCATCACATAAATTCCTTGCTTATCGCCTTCTTTGTTAATAATACACATAGTATAAAAATTCGAACAAGAAATTCGAAACTCGATGAGATGAGGTATAATGGTGCATAGAAGATGACTAAACGATGATGGCAAAACGACAAGGAATTTGAGTTTATCAGTTTATAAGAACGGCCTTACGAGGGCCTCCCACATAAACAGAAATTCATATCGTTTCTGCACAGACGTTTGTGCTCACTAGCACATCTCTTCGACCCTACTCGACTTGATATTCGTGCGTGACCCGTATTCTTTCTGTACTCTGTACCTGACAGACTTTAGACTGAAACAACAAATTGCATTTGGTTCATATACGTACACCACATACTGACGACAAATGTTTGTCGTTTAGTATTTAGTTCGTTACGCAAAAGAAGCATTCAACATTTCTTCTACATAAACACATCTACAACTAGCACACACTTCGTACGTAACGCTCGACTTCTTCTGTCGCAATCGTATCGCATCTGTTGCTTGCTGGCTCAGAAAGCGTTCAACACGGAAGGATTATACTCGGCAGTGTTAAGTGCCTATCAATCGGTTTCTGATTAGTCAACACAAATTAGTTGTATGACTGGTTGGTTGGTTTATTGGCTGTTTGGTTGGTAGTTCATGCAACGGTCTTTCTTTCGTTCACTCTATCTATCATCTAGCTATCGTTCGACTCACTGCCGCAGAATGCAACCCCATGCATGATTAACTTGTCAAACAAAGATTAGCACAAGATGTTGGTTTCGTCTAGTGCATGGAATTATTGTTACCTTGCCCAAAGCAGCTGGGGTTTATGATGTTGATCAGATCATTTTCGGACATGGTTACCAGAGTTGGCGGTACCATGCGGAGCTCCTCTTCCTTTTTGATCTGCTGTTGTTGCTGCTGCTGTTGGTGGACAATACTCTTAGATAACGTATCCATAGCCATTGTCGAGTTATCTGTCGGAGACGTATAGAAATTATTCCCCATGGTACCTGAGTTTGACGTCATTTGATTCATTGTGGGTGAGGTAGACGTTAACATTTTCTGAGTCTCAAGTAAATCTGCCGCTGCGCTGAGAATGATCGCACTTTCGGCCGTATTCACCGCGAGCAAATTGTTATTGGCAGTCGTGAGTAAATTATTTGGAACGTTAACAGGAGGAGGCAGATTGC
>NBZA01001303.1:113153-129829 GCA_003054995.1 Aleochara bilineata
AAACAATGTTAGTGCACCATTCATCAATCTCCCCGAACTTCCAACGTATTATAATCGTCCACTCTCAGGCAAAATTTTATCGACACGCAAATTCGCACTGCCATTCTCATTACTGTAATCGTTTGAGGAGCAGAAGAGAGCGGGCCAGGGACATGTATTTGAATTACTGCTAGTTAGGTGCTGAGTGAGTTAGTTAAGTAAGTGAGTGAGTGAAGTGTGAGTCTAATCACCAAATAACAAATTAAACTAATGTGTTAACACCTGCATACAAAATGAACAAAAATATGACGTTTAGTGAGAAAAGAACAAAAACCAAACAAGAGTTTCAAGAGTGTGATGGTGACTTAATTAAAAAAGATAAAAACCACTATATAGGTATGTAAGAAATGATCAGTTTAAGTTGTACTTTGAAAAAGTTTCTGTTAGTGGGACGATGCAACGACAGGAGAAATAATCTGCCATTATCTGTTGCAAACACGCTAAAACACAATCAAACACAACATGGATCATTCATCAAGTTGGCATTTTGTTTGAAATGTGACGCGTGAGGCACAGACTGAGGAACAGAACAAAAGTTTTATAAAAACCGAATAAAAAAGTAAATAATTGAACGTTAAGTTTGGTCGATCGATTGACTGTTTGTATGAACGAAGATAGTGTAGTGATTATAGGTGTTAAGAGTTAAATGAGAGGCTCAAACGCAAGCTCGCTTCCACACGTACACTGGAATGTAAATTCAAATTCAACCACACAAATCAAACACACTCGCAGAGACACACACTCAATCATTCATCGCTCTTGCGTAACATTGCTTGTCTACGGCGATCTCTGGTGCATCAGCAACAGCCTGAAAAAGAGAAGAGAATGTACAATTTTGAAATCGTTAACAGGGTTTGGCTTATGCGTATTGGCTGCTAGTTCGTTGGCGACAACGTGACGGACGTTACCAGTCGCTGCAAGCGCTGCTTGTTAAACAAAACAAACAAATCGAATACATTGAAATCAAAAGAGAATCCATACATAAAAATTGATTATATATGAATAGTATTATCTAAATAGTGTGTCTGCTTGTGTGCTTCTTAGTGTGATGTGTAACCGAAGGATCAATGTGGAGGCGCCGGCCAACATGCACTGGGTGCACAGCAAGGCCTGGCGCCTCGGTGTATCGTGTGGTCTACTATGTCTGCTGACTGATTACCGAAGGTTTCAATAACTGATAGAAATAATTTAATTAAAGGTTAATTAGTGTGCAGCACGTACGTGTCAGTGTGATTCTGTCTGTTCTCGGGATTGTTTCAGATTGTTATTGGCATTGGTAGTAAGGTGTGGTGTGTGTGAGCGTTTGTGTAGTGATTGTGTGTTTTTTTCTTGATTTATTAAGTACCCGTGATGCGCTTAGACCTGAATGACGCGGCTGTTGACGGAGAATATTAGGCTCCGCAGGCTGACAGTAGTCGACGGCAGGCGGCCCCTCTGCGTATACAGAGCCTGTATGCTGTATGAGACAAAGTGATATTGTTCAATCTCTCAATATTCGTTTTGGTATTTGAAATGTAAAACTTTTGCGTGTGCAAAATAATAACCTTTGTTTCTCATACATTCATTATCATTGTGTCTTTTTCTCTTTGCTGAGAGAGTTAAAGAACGCCAACTTTGACCGCAACGGAACGCACGCGCTCGCACTATATCGCATCGCATCGTTGTGGCAAAAGTTGACAGTTTGGAGGGTTTTCCCTTCGCATTTGCGAACCGGGTCGCGGCGCCGAAATGGAAACGCAGCGCTGGGAAAATCCTCCAAGTACAAAAAATATTTCATTTCATTCAACTTGTTCAACTGTTTTCAAAACTTAAAAACTGTTTGAAATTTATTACAATATTTAAAGTTCTGCAATGTGACTCTGACTGACTTTGACTTGAATGACTCTAATAATATTGCAAAGAACAAGAGACTTGCAAAAGTAGCTGTGTTTTTGAATACATAACAATAAATATTGCTTTTTATTCTTGTTCAACATGTATATAGATATATGAAAAAAAGATTCGTGATGTGATTTGTTTAAAATCGTCGCACAACCTATAGAGAAACACAAGAAACATACAAAATTTCATAATTTGCAAATATCTGGTTTTTCCTACAGATCTCCAAGCCACTCTATAAAATATCACGCCGGCGACGGCACGGCAGAAGAACGCGAAAGTTTCCGCCCGTCACAATGATCGATGAGAAATCATTGATTACAAGATAACACAATAACGCAAGCCAACAACCACCCAACTCGCAAACAATATGCCGAATTGAGTGCACAATGGAAAACTTCAGATGCATTCTGCCGCCATTGCCCTCGGGCGCATGTCAATTCATTCATATTGGTTGCAAACGACGGCAAATATGATGCTTACATGATCACGCTTCTTCGCACTTCGCTCATCAGCTCTTGCACGCCCGTGTTGTATAAAAAATTACTACACATACATACACTCCACACCCCCTTAAAACGCATTGCACTTCAGTTCAATATCAATCACAGTCACACACTCAAGTTCGAGCATTTAGAAACGTATAAATAAAGAACAAGAAACAAATTTGCCACATCTAACAAGTCATCGCCCATATCAACGCACAGCGTGATTGCTAATCGCCAGCGTACCATTCGCAACGTGTAAAAGTACGTCAGACAAGCACTCGAATCCATTCACTTCTGCATCTCGCATCTCAGCGCAATTTCGATTTCAGTTTCAGTTCAGCATTCAATTCGACAGGTCATCATCATCATCATCCTCAGTATCATCATCAATGCCCACGTCTTTAACAGTACGTGACATTACCACTTCTTCAGTTCACACGCAAAATGCCAATGGTTGTTCTATTTTGTATAGCATATAGTTGCCGTCGGTTTGCACGATCTTTAATTGTAATGAGTAAGTACCAATTACTCGCTAGAAAACCGGCCAACAGTGATGCCTTCTCCAATATTCCTTTCCTCACCCAATGCCCTCATCTGCATCATAACTAAGCTCCGTTGGCTGCATCTTCCTGCCTGCGGCTGGCTTGCATAACGATTGAAAGAAACGTACATTGTTGGCCAGCTTTCCCTCTTAACTACTAATAAAGCGCTGCTAGAATACCACAAAACCGTCAGGCACTGATACTTTTGTGGTTTTTGATAAGTTGCCAATAGTTTGTAGTATTCTTGCATCGCCCATCACTCACTACAATATGCTACAACATGCGACTTCATGCAAAAAGCTCGAAATTAACTTAATATTTCATTGATGCCTCGATTCACTACTTTCCGTTATTGTTTACTTTGAATTCTAATTGACTGAATTGCATTTATTTGGATCTGTTAGAGAATGAATCTGACTAGGTTTGAATGACGTTTCTTAAACGGTATCGTCTTGTGGTAGTCCGCAAGACTCGAGGCAGCAACATTAAGCCAATCTGGTATTGTTAGATGATGAAATATATTTGACGCGAGCTTACCACTTGGCATCGCCCCATTTACGGGTGTGTATACAAACTGATGGGGCTCGCTTGTTTTCCCACTCGACATTACATACAACCTTACCGTTACCGGTTCAGTTATGTCTGGGTGCATGAATTGCGGCACCACGCAAATTAAATGTGTCTGGAACAAGCAAACAAACAACTTATGTTAGAGATGGATAGACTAGACCACGGACAGACAAATAGGTGCAAAAAACTAGCTAGCGCTAAACGCGTTGTTGCTACTACTATTAATAGTTGAAACATCAACAACAATTATTTATAGCCGCAGGTCTAATTTTATACCTGTTGTAAGAATTCTTTATCAGGTACGACAGTTTGTTCCCATCGACGGCCTTGCAGGTCATCCTCTAACTGGAAGAACACGACGGTGTCTTTGAGAAAGTTCTTTCCAATGATGAAGAGCTCGAGACCGCCGCTAGCGGGACAAGAAGTTAACGACTTTTTACTAATTTCCGGAATACCAGGCGGTTGTGCTACAATAAATTATACAGTTAGTTGCATATCCTTGAAAAAATGGTCATCATTTTCAGTAACTTACTGCAAACTATAGGTTGTGAGCACACTTGTAAAGTTTCCTGAGTACCATCCGCGTGGGTAATGGTCGTGCGGAAAACCATTCGGCAACGAGTAGATTTCTTCTTAGCACGAGACCCCAGTTGGTCCGGAAAGCGGTGCTCAACGTCAACGTTGCGTTCCTTTAAAATGCCCACACAATCACAAGTGCCTTGCATCTCCTTTGAAGGCTCCAGCTGAAGCTCGATCACAATTGTACCATCAATTTTCTTCTCCGTGCAAGGAGTCGAATTCTTCCCGCTGACCTTACATGCTTGGTAGAACATGTGTGGTGCCACTTTTCCCTGGTCCGAACCGATAAATACCTACAAAAACAATAAATTTAGTCGTACAGTTATTTCCCTAATAGAAATGTCAATAACTTACTTGCAAAGTAGCAGGTTTGTTGTAACCTGTCAGTTGAACAACAGGAAAACCATTCCCACTGCGGTCTTTCACAGCTCCACGACTGCCTTCAGTTTGGTACCGCGCTCTATGCTGTTGTTCCGGTTGGCAAATAATTGACAGAGTAATATCAGCTGTAATACAGAAAGTCAATTAGAACTCGAAGAACTTAATAAGGAGGTTCAAGTCTTACCATATCTGGATGAACACTGCAGCTGCGATGTAAGAGTGACGGGCAAATTGGAGGGTATTCGGTTGACCAGAGGAAGACTTCGTGGCGTCGGGCGAGCACTCGCTATCGTCTGGTTACTCGAAGCACTAAGGGATGAGAAAGAAACTGAGGGTGGCGTTCTGATTAGCCTACAAAAACGGATGAAAATCGTCTGAACTGATGTTTGGCCAATTAACAAATAATTTTGAGTCGAATTTAGATAAAAATTTCGTTAGACGATGAAAAGCACTTGAAAACATGTTTTTCTTCCAGAATATTACTCAAGAAGGGTGCAAATGAAAATGATAGTGATGCATGCGTTCTGAGAGTAAGTATGTGCGCACTTACATCATGCTATCCCTATAAGTATGTATATGTTCCGGAAAAGAGTATCCATCATTAACGGTTTCGTTTTCGATCTTGATATCAAGCTCGACCTTAGGGCGCTTCAAATTCTGAGGCGCCCCTGCATCCTCCGTCCAACAAATATTCACGTGGTGATCACGATCCACGTGGTGATCGAAACTATAAGAACAAAAAGCAAAATAACTGTTTCTGTAGGGCTCACTACGCGCGTGCGTTTTCTCATCTCAACGCAAACAAGCACATAAATAAACTCGCAGTAAATCCAGGCAAACATGTTTTCAGTGTTTCAAGAACTAAATTGCTATCGGTAAATGTGTATATATGTGAGTTAGACGTACCCTAAACCACTATCATTTGAATTATCACAAGGATCAAGACTGCGTCGGATCATAGAACGTCCTTTGCCACTATAGGTTCGCGGCATAGCAAGTCGCTTGCCCCCGCCTGGACGCCCAGGACGAACGCGCTCCTTGTTTTGTTGGCGAGGTACCATTGTCGGTGCTGTGTACATCGTCATTTTTATACCACCTACAAAAGAACAGAAAAACAATTACAAACGTTGCCTTCGACATTGTTGACAAACTACTTTTCCCAACAGGAAAACCGTAAAAAGGAAAAAATCCGAAATAATCGTTAAATAATATTTTAGGCCACGCATACTTTTCATATGCATACATACTATATATTCTAGACATAAATAACAAACATAGTATACATATTTCGGGTGACACGCACCATTCGACTTTATTTTATTTGACTTGATTTTGCTTCATTTCATTTATTTATTCTTAATGATATTTTAATAGACACGCCAGTCCATTCCATTAGATTGGCCATGTTCATTGCGGGTAATGGTTTTTCCTGAATTGACTTGAACTGGCATGACAGGCAGAGCCATGTCACACGCACGAAAAAGCCCATTTGATTTAATCCAAGATTGATTTGCATCATCCTGAAACATCAACCTCCTCTCAGAAGACACAGGCAAGCTGTTGTGCTTTACTATTATTGGTATTTGGCACGCACTGAAAACTATTTGTCGCTGGGACGAGCAGAGCACGTAATCGGAGATCGCTGTGAGAGGAACGCGCATCTCCGGGAGTGCATTTTCATTTTATTAAGTTCGTTCGGCTGGTTAGATTGCCACTTCTCAGACCGCAATACGAAAATAAACCCTCGCTGAACGCTTTCGTTGCGCCACAATATATTTAAATCATTCTACAATATATACTACCAGTCAAGACAGTCTAGTAGACAGATACCCACATGACTGGTTTGCAAATTTATACAACAATCTCCTCGAAAATAAACAACGTTTTTGGCTTATACCCGGAATGCGTTTAGACTTTGCACTTGGCCTGTGTATATACACTCTCAAACCGGCATATTTCCTCTTCGGTTATCTCTTTAACGTTTTTTCAGCGAGTGATGCAGTAAATAGAAGATTGTTAATAAATAAGATGATTTATCAACATATTTATGTATCCCAATGAATATGACAAATGAAATACTGTAATAACTACACGCGCGACTAATTAAATATCTCGCCGGCAAATAAACAACAAACAAACAGCATAGTTAACGTGTTTTCGCAATAACTAAACAACCAACTTCACTTAAACTGGTTGTGATAATTTCGTTCGACACCCGTAGTTGTCTAGTTTTCCCACTAGACGTTTGCATTTTTGCAATATGCGCACATATTAACTACTTACTAGACATCGAGTACTACGCTACACTAGACGAGACTAGACAACACGTCAATTGCGAACAAAACCTATCTCAACACGTATGAGCGTTTCCTAGATAAGTGCCATTACATTACATTACGTCAAGAGAAAACATTCGCGCGCATGTATAATAAATAATTGCATTTAATTGCAGCACACGCACTACACAACAAACAGCTACAATCTAGATTCTAGAGTGTTCGTGTGTTCTTGACCTACGTCCGCAAAATGTGTGATATTTTGATACGGTTTATGACAGATGCCCTTTTGATGTTTGTATTTGTAAACTCACTCAGTATACATATTCACAGCAATGTTAAATAATTACGATAAATAATTACGACTCTTATTTACTTTCGTTAACATTTGGTGATTTGAAGTTTTGACCCAATTTCAAATTCATTTCAGACATTGATTAGGGCGGCATTTTCCATGCAATTATTTTAATTAAGGTCTACCTATATACATACATACTTAGAGAAACGTAGGTATGTACGTGCAAGCGCACGCACAATTGTAGTTGTTTTTTGCTGTTTATTGATTTGATTTATTGATTTATGCGTTGGTTTTTCATTGTAGAAGTTTATTCAAGAGCGACCTCGTTCCTTGGTTTTTACATATTGCAAGTCAACTTTACTCGAATGTACTAGAATTCCCTGTCTTAGGATATTATCATGATCATCTTCCTGATCTGATGTGAAAAGTCTATTTATATCGACCGACGACCGTGTAACGATTTCGGATGTTATTTATTGTCACGAACACGAGCTCTAACCCGAGCACGCACACGAATGAGGCGTCAGGTGTCATATCGTGGCGCTTGGTGACAAAATGTCCTGATATCAGACGATAGCTAGATAAGCACAAGCTAATTGATCCAATACCACAATTATGTGAAATACAAACACACTAAGTGTTCTATCATAGTAAATAGTATAGTTTTCACATCACATGTAACACGGTATTTTATTATAAAAAGGAAGCACGTGTCTCCGAAAACCTCGAGGTAGAGTTAACCTGTTTTTTATTGTTTGAGCGTCGTTCGTGCTCAAAACAACGCACATATAGCTTGAAATAAACAAATAAACATTACACTATAATACAGGTTCAGTTTTAGCTTTAGTTTGGCTTTTATCGTATGTAAGCTTGTCGATTATATGATGAGCAACCAGTTTACTAACAACTTACAAACAACATTTGCATACATAACTCCACAGAATTGGAAGGAATTTCAATCACAGCACTTAAGTATTAAATTATACATAAAATATATTGTTTTCTTGTCATTGTCGAGATCCTGATAAAAAGGATATTGAACTTCTGAGGTGTTTACGCAGTACTGGCGTCTTGGCGGACAGACATTGTGATATTACAACGAATCATCTTGAGATGACTGATAAATGAGCATTTTATTCGATTACAACTTGACGCTCATAAATATTTTATTAATTTTTTCGGTAGTTCGTCGTTTGAAAGTAACGCATTTTAAAAAAAACGACCAGTTTAAGCAGGGTGTAAATAAATAAAATAACGATTACCTGTCATTAGCTACGTGAATATTAAATAATAGAATGTTCTGAGAATAGTTTACAGTGTACATACGTAAGTTTCGTATTGTATTTGCCTGTAGAGCGTCAGTCATTATCATTAGAATTCCTACGCGCAATAAACTTTTACGCGCGCTTCCAGTCCAGGCGTTTAATTTCAAGAGACACGAGATTTCCAAAAATACGCACCGTTTTTAACGAACATATAAATACATCTCACTATAATTAAAGTTTCAATATTATGAAGTGGACAAATTTACACACGAAAAACGACAATTAGCATGCAGTTCCTAGCACGCGTCAGAGAGCTGCAGTCGTGAGACAAGTCATGTGCTTTCTGTTTGTCCTCGGACAGAAGCTGAAACTTCTTGAACTTTACATTACATTCTTCTCAGGCTTCGTTTCACAATCCGCCATGCCAAGTACACACGCAAACGCATGACATTTATATCGTTGTTTGCGTGCGACAAACAGCTTCTGTCCGTAGAGTGTTATCATCCTCCCGACTGACTGCATTTACACGAATTTGTTTATTCTACGATTCGACAAAGTCGCAGCAATTATTATGCGATACGCAAATGTGTGTCGGTGTGGTGTTGACTTGACTCTCGCCCGCATAAATGTGTGTACTGTAATGAGCGTCGATAATTTACTAACAATCACCGACGAAGCAATGCCTCAATTGAATAACGACGCGCAAGTAGCATAAATAAGTCACTCACATTACGACATGACCACGCAGTATGTAATATTATAGTAAACTGAGGTTAGTTTCTTTCGGTGGCTTAATTAACTAGAGCATCACATCACATGCTTCTTAATCTACTCTATCTCGCCAATAAACAAACACAGTCGTACGTACCTAAACTGCAAATAAGTTAAAAATATCACAGATGATGCTGCAGCGTGGCCTGTTGGCCGGCACCTCCACAGCAACTTGTTGAATGCCTGTAGGCACTCCGCGGAGGATAGAGTCTTCTTACTCGTTGTTAGAATAAAGTTTCGAAGTACTTTATACACTTTTGAAGTAGCGTGTTGGTTGTCAACGTTTGTACATTGGATTCACTTTAACTTTGGCAACTAACTTGTGGTAACTAACTGATAACTGATTCATTCATGCAGAGAAGAAAATTCGAATCACGACGAATTAGTTTCACATGCCTGACGTGCTCCTCGAAGAGTTTTGGAAACGAAGCGTGCACTTGCAACATGAGATTGCTCGCGGCCGAGAAAGTTGTCTGACTGACGACTAACTGCTACTGACTGGCTGGCGTTGTGTTGCGATCCGCGTGTTCGAACGAACTGAGCGACTCCGGTCGTCACGCAGCTAGGACGTCGTCGGCGGCGCGCCGGTGGTGACGACGTCCACGAGCCGATCGAATGTATGCTATGTACAAACGCGACCTTCGCGGGTATGCGCACGAGCGAGTGGGACAATGACAGCGAATGTTTATGTCGAGCGAGAGCAGCCACTTGACTTGACAAACAAATCGCAAGACAAGACAGGCAAGTAAGTACGTACCTACTCATATGCACTAATCGAATTCCTATTGAATTAAGGCGAATGGACGGACGCACGACTCACTGACTTGCCTAGAGACTACGTACCTATGTACGTGTTTGTAGTTTTGTAGGCAGTTTGCATCAAAGAACACAGTGATCCTTAAAACGCATCCTCCTGTTTGCACTTCTTAGTCACTGATAGATTGGTTATTATTGTTTGATATTTGGACAAACGTTGGCAATTACAACACAAGCATACAGATACAATACTAATGTCCTATCTCTAAGTTTGTGATGGTAATTTGTACGCATAGATGGACGTAATCAAGATACATAATGACCACGGGATTTGTATTAGAAGATTAGACAGAGCAGACATTCAGGCCCTGCCTGCACCGATCTGATCAATGTTCAATGATAAGTATTCTTAGACTTCCTGTGTCTCGCATCGCAGTGCGTTTTATTTAGGTTTGGTTATCGATACACAACGTGCGTAAAAAATCGATAGTTATTTTGGACGACGGCCAAGGATGGTTGTCGGCCCTCGAGTGAACTTCTATTAGAAGGTGCGTGTTCGGTTCGTGTGTATGCATCGCTAATATGCTCCGATTCCGGCTTATTTATTAATAATACCATAAATATTGAGCAAGCAAAGTGCTTTGAAGTCGCTTTATTTTGATGCTTTCCGGAATATAGAAATCACTGAACTATTCTCCTTGAATTTTAAATGGATTTAATTTAGACAATTAAATAAAATTAATTATATTCGTATCGTAATGAGTTTGATAAAGTCGTAATTTAAATAATTAATTAATGACCATGTGTCAAATTTAGTGAACTTTAAACTTGTTTATTCTAATAATATAGGTAAGTTTTTTTCTTTAAAACCACAAATAAACAAATTTCTAGGTGAAATTTCGACACAACCAAGCAACTATCCAAATTACCATAAACTCGCGATAAAAATAGCTGCGGTTGCAATAGAGATGCCCAGAAATAATGCTAAAGATGCCGTTAGATGAGCATCGTCTTCTTCCAACCTTGCCATGCATTCACATTCACTGACTGCTCACAAGCAAGCCGAAATTCTCTATCAACTAAGTACATATGTACATGCGAAAAAGCTGCGTGAGTCGTTGTTCCACCTCTATTATTACAACCAATTCTAAGCGTAAGAGAATAACTTATGTTCTTCGCCGAGAAAAAAGATCGTACAAGAAAGAAGAAGAAAAGAGTCAAAAGTCATTTTCGTCAGCAGCACACGAACAATTTGATTACACCATCTGACTAAAAGCAAGATCTACACTCGGCTAAAGTCATCCATCGCCTTGTCATCAAGAGGTATAAGACAATATAATGATAATTTCGGAGCAGTCACAATAATAAATTACTCAAAAGTTCATCATAATGCTAAACGAATAATGTACACACAAAATCAAGTCACTGTTATGCAAAAGAAAGGCTTTTCTCTAATGATAAAAGTCGTAAAACAGAAAGAAAATAAAATGAAGTAGCAAAAAATCAGTGAATTCATTGACACAAATCGCCCTTCTTCCCCGCGTTAAACGCACGTACATTTAACTCACAATACATCACAGTGAACTACAGCATGAATACATATTGTGTGTAATCATCGTATTGTATTTTATTGTACATTAATGAATATTTATAACGCGCCCGTCCGCTATAAAGCGCGAGCGATGATAACGCGAGAGGGTTCATCGTTTCATCTCAATAACACTGCCAGTCGAGCGCATCTAACGATAATGACAATTAGTGATTGTTTCGCATTATGCATAAATAGACACATTAATCGGCTAAACGCCACGCCGGTCAGCGTGTAAAAATGATAACCGGATCAATGAAACATTTATTACTACAATACACCACAACGCCATGCATTATGTATGCAATTATTGTTTGAAATTAGAAAGAGTTGCATAGAAAAAATATTAATTTATGAATTAATAAATAAAAAATAGCCTAAGCTATAAAATTTTCAACCAAAACTTGTTTCACGTCCTACTTCTTTCTTTTTTATTACTAGAGCAGGCCTGTGTCTTTAGCTCAATAACTGTAATTTCACTTTTGGCGTTCTACTAACAAATTATCCGATCCAGCGACTAGAACTAGGAACTAAGAAGTTAGAAGTAAAAAATGTTAAATTTAAAGCCAAACCGCCAAACATTTAAGTGCGTAAACTTCACTTCAAGTCATTAACATTGACGTATGTACAGTACCTAAACGCATGCAGCATTTAATTTAAGCCATTAAAAAGTGTCACATTCACAAAACAAGTGAAATGATTAGCAATTGTCTAACAAAAAAGACTTAATGGTGTTTTAATCGCGTCCCGTAAAACCTGTCCCTAGCGAGGGTTCGGTTCAGTTCGGAAATTTGAAAATGAAATGTTGATTTGCGAGAGTGGTGTTGTTTTTCTGGTTATTGGTCAGTCAAAAAAAGTGGCTTAACTAAAAATACACATAAATCGCTTGTTGTAAAGGTACAAAACCATATTGACTGCTGCACCGAAGACCCAATTTGAGCATCTTAAGGTTCATTCACGTTGTTTTCGTCATCGTCCTCGCAATATCTGCTTGTTTTGTACGGATTGACTTGCTTGGCTGCTCACTTATCTCCTCGTAATTGCATTCACATTCACTTGATATTAAATCGTTAATACGGCTATTAATTTATATTAAATGTACTCGTATATTTGCATTTCTCAAGCTTTCACTCAATAACTGCATATTTATGTTGATTCCCCCCAAAAATTCACTTGATATTGAGTAGGCTGAAACTTTCGGTGTTATTGCACAACAAACATAAATAACCCACAAAAATTAACAATTATTATTTTGTAATTAAATTTGCAACGAATAACAAACACAATAACAAAAACAATAAAGATCTTTCCTGGTAGGTAAAGCTAGTAATTTAATTCTCAGAAGTTCATTTGGATGAAAAAATATATGAAACGCTTCCTCGTTATCAATCACTCAAAAGTATGTTTATATAAGAATCGGGATCGGAATCCAATTAATATACAGACTGAATGTGAGATGCAGTCTCACTAATAAATATAAAGTTGTAGAGCGGAGATGCATGTCAACGAAGGTTCGACAAACTTTGATTGAACCTTGTACGACAGACTGTCCAACCATGCAGGATCAAAGCAGGCTTGAACAACACTGCACGATGACGTGAGAATTTATTGATATATCCTATCCAGAAAATTCCAGACAAAAGATATTAAATTACCTCAAAAAGTATCAAAAACTTACTTAACTATATACTTAATATAAAAGTGGTCGCGAACTTCGAAAACTTCAAGGATAATTTACATTTGTAGTACAAAATCGCAAACAAGCGAGCAAACAGACCTGAGCAACAGGTTGATGTTGATGCAAATGTTCTCACATACATTTACACGTGTATTCAGGTGTGTGGATGCGAATAAGAGGACGAATGGCGCCGACACAAACAAATATTTATAACATTTTTTGTATGTACTTGCAATTTTTCGACGTGGGGAAAATCCACTTGCGCACAACGATTATATTATTATACGGTATTGTAGTACACTCGCGGCTTCACTTAAGTAAGCATATTGTATTTACATATTTTCGCGCGTTTACCTCAGCCAATGTAAATTAACCTGAAACTTGCCTGTGACTGCACTGCGTTGCGCCGTCTGCGAGTGGCGTTCAGTCCAGTTCAGTTGTAATCACTAAACAGAAACAACTTGCTGCAACTGCAAGAGACAAATAGCTAACACTTACACTACTATTAAGGTCCTACTTATATGATAAACACTGCTGCTTATCGCTTAACAATAAATATTCATTAGAACAACAATCAGCCAAATTTAACGATAAATAACCGACAACCATTTTCAAAATATAAAACGCCAACCTTAGAAAACATTACCAACGCTACCAACAAATAACTTAATAGCCCTCCAGTTAATTGAATTTTAAGTGGGAGTTTGTATCACAACTATAACTTAATTAAAAAATCAATTAAGATATGCGGAGCCTGATGACGTCAAGACACAGAGGTGAAAAACCTCCAACCCAAATCCCCGAATTCGAATTGATTTTTCAATTTAATAAGTTCATTAATTTAATCATGGATGATTAACGAGGTGAAAAACTTTTGGTTTTTGGGAACTTTGGTCCGAAAACAACAACGCAACACAAATTGCTGCATAATTGTTATTGTGCTCCCTTTACCTGCTGCCTGAAACCAATTGCAAAGTTTAATGACATCAAGCACAGTGGAAAACGGCAGCGCTTGTTGAAAATCCAGTTTTTGAGTGAAACTACTAGAAAAAACCACGGAAATTGAGAACAGATAACTCTTATCTGGTAAATATCAAACGTGTATCATTGCATGCTTGTATAATCAATTGTTCAGTGACAAATCAAACCAAATCGAATCAAAGGGAAAGCAGGAAGCAACCATCACGAACCCCAAGAGAAACATAGAAAATAGACAAATTAGTAAGACGTATGTACTTAATAATAAATGCATTTATCAATCCGGGCGTGAGGTTTATAACGACGACCTTATGGTTGGCAACACACATTACACAAGGGGTGGGAATAAACCAGGCATTTATGTTTGAGCAGCTCCAATAAATTATTATAACTCACATTAATTACTCGACCAACATTGTCCGCCGCGCCGTGCATCTATCTTCCGTGGCCCTGTCACTCTCCGCGAAGACAAACACTTCCACTGCAATTATCTGCGTCGTTATTGCTGCTCAATGCGTGTAAACAAGTCTTTATTGCCGGTGACCCTTCTTAAAGGAGAGTAAAAGTCTATCTGTCTTCTATGTAATTAACAAAATAAAACAAACTTTCCTCTGAAGGAGCGCAAAATAGATGAAGAAATTGAGTTTTAAAAGATTCATAGTCACTTTAAAATCCTTTAATTGTTTTTGTTTGTTTTGAATTTAATATCAGTCGAATCTAGAGATAATTACTAATAATTATCTCATTACTATCGGCGTCCTAGAGCGATGACTAGTGTGCGTAAAGCAGACACGTGTCTGTAATAAATTGTGTATATTTACTCACTCCACGTCCGCGAAAAATAGTATTAAAAATAACTCGAACGTAAATGATAGTAAGTATAATATTGTAGTAGCCGTAGTAAATAAAATTCAAATTTGCGCTTGAAAATACGCTGCCGTAAAAAGGTTAATCTATAAATATTCACAGGTACAGCGTTTTTTGCGCTGTGCGCCGACAGCCACAATAATAAAACAAATTCGGTTAAGGTTTAAACAACACAAACACCGGCATTTGTCATAACTCGCACGCACTTAAAACTCGCTTCACGTGCTTGTCAGGTGTTGTATTATAGTATAGTAAGTAGTAGGTAGGCTTGTAGTAAATATTAATTATATAATTTGATACCACAACCACCGTGAGTATAAAATATATATTTTTACATTTTCTTATTCCTAATAATACCTCCCCAAAAATGACTTATAATTATTAATTACATTAATCACTAAACACTCATGAAAATTTTCAAGTTTGACTAAAATTTAGAAAATGTTATTATAGAGCATTGACATGCAATGTCATTACCCAATGAACGCTGTCTTTAATTACTTATGATTGCTTCACTATTCACGTGCATCAACTACAATATAAATACATAATAAGTATAAACAAACCAAATAAAAATTAATCTTGCCAGTGCCACTGACTGCTTGCCTGGCTGGCTACTCATTTGCCATAACATGGCATAATATAACAGAAAACAACACAACAACATAATTAAATAATTCATTATAAGGGTAATTAATTTAAAATTAATAATAAACCAAAAATTACCAACCAAAAATTGAATAGAATCCCATGGCTGCTTGGCATTTGGTTGGATTGCTTGTGTGTGCCTAGTTATTAGGCATTAGCGTTAATTAACACCCGCATTGGTGGCATAAAAAGCTAAACAAACGCGTTAACAAGTATCCCAGAGCCGCAGCGTGTCATTTTGCAATGAATGCGTGAATTATAACCTGGACTTCTATTTATCGTTAGCTCTATGCAGAAAATTACAGCTTCGTTCGAAATATAGGTTTGAATTCAGTTTCTTTTACGTCCAGCCATGCTTCGGTTTGGTTTGCCATTGACACGCGCCACTCACAAGTGTCTCTCCTCCTGTTTACAATTGTTTATACGCATTACTTCTGCCAATCCTTGAATTTGTTTATGGGTTTGTAAATGTTTACTACAAACTTCCCAGGCACGCGTAAACTCGTATAAGTACTGGAACTCACAGAAAACTTAGCAACGTGACCAATAAGTTTAAGATTGAGCAACATTCTGGAGTTATCAAAATGAGATTTAAATTTATAAGGAGTTGAGATTAAATTAATTATATTTTACTTTGCCTTGGTGACCGACTTTCCCAGGTGACAGCGAATTAAACAAATTTCCACCAAGGTAACAACAATATAATACATATGTACATGTGAATGTTTGCATTGTAGATAGGCTGGTACTATAATGCAAATGCTATAAGTTACATAAATATAATAAAGTTACTCGTACATTTTGAATCTTGGAAAAACTTAGAAATCTCGTATCTCACCTAAAGTCTAAGAATATGCATTAATTTTAAAAAACGATATTAATCCCAAAACTTTCACAACCCTACAACTATTTAAAAGTTTGATACCATAGTTAGGCCAAAAATCCATCTATAGTCTGCGGCCAGTTGCACTCTCACAAATGATGACTTTTTATGAAAATTAGGAAATTTTCAAACTTCGATAACTTTGTTTAAAATTAGGGCAACTTATTAGTTTAACCACTTATTTTGTGTAA
>NBZA01001305.1:497-26297 GCA_003054995.1 Aleochara bilineata
GCCCACTGCTCTCTTCAACACCGTCGTCATTTGGATTATCACCCGTAAAAAATAAGCACGCCAAGGTTTCTAGATTGAATGCGTTGTAAAGAATTAGTGCCGCTATGACTACGACGACTTTCAACTTTCATGCTCAGAGATTTTCCCTGGCATTACGAGTATGTACTCAGCTCTGATGAAACTTTTTCTTTTAAGGATTAACAAAAATGACAATAGTTGCAATTAGGCACAAACCACAACGTCATATAACATGAGGTTGATTTTGACACCATTCGCTAATTACACATGTGGTACAAGACGTTATTATTCTGCCATTTATCATCTCCTAAGACGCCAAACTGAAATGAAACGTATTGAAATGAAACGCATTTTGCTTTCACAGGCAGCTGTCGCTTGAGGTGTTTGCTAGCAAGCTTGGAATCTTCTAGCATCAAGATCTCACTGGCCTAGATCTTCGAGCTTTCAGTCTCATCAAAAACAATATATTACGCTGAAATGTCATCAATATTTCATCAGCGGCACTGAGCAAACAGGGGTCCCGTCAAGACATCTCTACGCTCTCCACCAAATTCAGTGAAACTTAAGTGAAGCGCTCCTAGGAGTAAGATATTGAAACATCTGCGAACGCAAATTAAAAGGAAATTAAATCATGTGAACTGAACGTGTTTGCGAAAATGAAATTAAACGCCCGTTAAAAACACACATCCATTGAGCGAAATCAAGTTATTCAGTATGCGCGCAACACATATCTTCTGGAAACTAAAATAGCAACGTGGCATGCGATGTGTTTGGATTAATTACGCGATGGGAGTAATAGTTCGCATCGCGTTTGAAGTGCCTTTTCTGCATTCGGTTCAAAGGAGAAGCTGCCATTTGGCTTCGTCATAAAGAAGCCGTCGGTACGCATCCACAATCTATTGCCAGGATATTTGTCGTAAACGAAACAGGGCAGAGCAAAGAGAAGGTGCCTTCTGTGCAGGCCGACAGGTAGCCTACGGGATTCAATATTGTGATAACGTATGCCTTTGCGTCCGTGCGCAAATACTATGTAAATAGCGCCGTAAATGGAATAGGCCCACACAAAGCCACTGTTGATTGACTCTCCCCGGTGGGATGTGGGCAAATATAAACAAAACCTATTTCGCTTTCTTAGACAGAAAGTCTTGACTTAACTTAAACTCAGACTAAACTATACAGTGTTCCATTAATTCAAGCTCTACACATGTCAATATCAAGTGTGTACAAACTTAATTATATTCTGGATAATCAACGATCTAAGAGAAAATGAGTAAAGAACGAAAGGAGTGAGAAGGGTTGTAAATTTTCCCAGAATATGCTAAATTTCAACTTGTTTTCATGCCGTGCTACATGGAAAAGTTTTTATAATAAATGTTAAACATTGTATAAACAACAAGCGTGTGAAGAAAATGCGGAAACCTGGTTGTGGTGTGCATCTAGCGGTGAGGGATGTTATATGACTTTGCAACTATCACAGCGCGGCTGGAGCAATAACGCTAAGAGTGAAGTACTCGGAAAGCAGTTGCTTCTTGTATATGCAGTTTAATGTTGTGTTGCATTGCATATTGCACCAAATTGCACCACTCATATCATATATGCGTCGCTGTGTCGCTCAGAGAGACAGGAAGCACTGAATATTTTCCTAACAATTGCATAAAATATTCAATTTCTGATGAATTTCTGATTTTATTTCAATTCAATAAAAGTTTAAATAAGTTTAGTTTCTTATAACTTTAAAACAAATTTACGTGTTTACATAAGTAATTGAAAATTTTATTAAAAAGCAAAGGAAATAAAATGTTTTCTTTTATATTTTTCAAGAGTCTTCTTGTAAAACAATGAAATGCTTTACGTAAAATCAAGGACAGACAATAAACCAGCCGGAGGTTGTCGGACATGAATTTCTATCTCAGAAAACGGTGCATTTTTGTTGCTGCAGGTTTTATGCGTGTTTTGATCTCATCTGCGATGGCTTTGAAGAGCACAAGTAAGACGAAGGAGCAGCCAGCCAGCATGCAGACTCCTTGAGGCGGATGGTGTAATTTGAGTTTTCATGGGTTTTAAGACGAATTGATGGCGCGGATTATGGCAGGCCGTGCGCAAACACACGCGCAAAACTGCGTGCGTGTAGATCTGCTCGAATCGTATACTTTCTAAGACATGACTGCAGGGCGTGGATGCACGGTGGCGGCTCTTTCAGCTCGGGAAACTTCCAATTTATGTGCGCATTGTTCCTTTGTGCATACACAACCGACCTCCAGCCGCCAACCGTCCTCCGACAAGAAGTACGCCAAGTGCGCGATCTGAGACTTGATGAAGAATGCACGCTTTCGCAAATTTCGTATTCATAAAAATTTGAATAAATTTTACGAAATGCTAATTCCACCTCTGGTGTTTATGCGCATGCGCAAGCGCAAGCGCCACATCAACATATTTATCCCGAACAGGTTGCTACTATAATCTCATTACCAAACCTCTACCTGCACCGGAAATCCGGAGACGTTTTTAAATTTAAACTTGGTGACAGCTAGACGCAACATAAATAGAAACGAAACTCTCAACCTGAAGTTGGCAGTAGCAGTGGCTGTGCGCTCGTTGTTTGCAAACTTAGACGAAACAATAAGTATATTGTAATTACACGACGTGTATTTGCAGAAAGTTGCTGCCAAGTTTGGATTACATTTTATATAAGTGTGCGTACGAAATGCATGCACTTTCGGCAAGTAGGCGAATTATAAATGAGGGAGCAATAAAAATATACAATGGCGGGCGGATAACAGCGACGTGTGCGGATAAAAGGAAAAGCGTAACGCGTCGAGGCGCCGCCAGTGGAAAGATGGAAACCTCGTCGACGATGGCGTTTAATGCAAATACGCGCAGCGTGCGAGAAATTAATATATTTACTCATAGTCATTGGCGGAGGCTCCCCCGTGTGCTCTATTGTCTTCTATTCCTGCCGGAAAATTATGTTTTATTGTATTTCAGCGATAAATAAGAGCCGAAACGTTCATTCAAGACTTTAATGAAAATTTTATATAAACAAGCAATTTCATCAGTAACTTTCGTACCCTGAAAAGGTGTATTTTCCTAAACATTATCTAATTAATAATTAAACGTACATATTTAATAATAGAAGTTGTCCTTACGCTTGCGCTTTTTGTTTTATCGGCGTTAATTAGTCGGCGAAAAGTTTCGCCCGCGCAAGCATGGGTGGTGGTGAATGAAAGCGACGCATCTTTATTTAATTAATGTTTTAATTCAATTTGCATACGCGAAAGTCCCAATGCCATGCTAGACGTTCACGTACGTATTGTTGATTCTTCTTCTCGTCGTCGTTGTCAGCTTTGTCGTCTGCGAAATGCAGCGGAGTCTGCTTAACGAGTGCCAGCCAGGCAGCCAGCGAGCAAGCGTTGAATAATATAATAAATTCGGCAGGGTTTTAGCGTATGCGGGGCGCATGTTGCATTGCAATGGAAATCTCGGCGTTAGTTTAGTGGAAAACCGAATTAAACGCCGGAAATTTCAAACACATTCTATTATGATGCAAACACAATGAAATCTTACACCCGCAGCACATGCGGTAATCCGGATGTCTGCGAAATTATTATTTTCAGCGCGCTATGCATGCATTCCCCTGGAAGCACTTAACGTGCGACCACAAAGTACCCGCTTAGTATTCAAAAACAACGACGAAAGAATACGAAATGGAAGTGTTGCGTTATGTTCTGTTGTGGTTTGTTTTGTTCTGGTGCATAATTAATGTGCGAGTGTGTTTGTCCATAAGTCATAACAACTTGTGGTGTGCCACTAAGAGACTTACCCTGTTCGGGCAAAATTTGCAATGTAAATGATGACTGCTTCCGCCAAAGCTAATTCCGATCGGGTGTAATTCCTCGGAAAGTGGTTGAAGCCATCAACTAATGGGGCGCCAAAGATGTATGGAAGTTCCTCTCCATGCACAGTGCCCATTCTCTGCAAAAAAACACAAATTGTAGGCAAATTCATTTTCTTCATAAACAAAAACCAGCATAATGAAATGTTTGTGGTGCAAAATACTAACTAATTAATATTATAATCAAGGCAATATTTACAAGAGTCAAATATTAATGAAAAATAATTAAATTTACATTTAATTAAGGATATTTAAGGTTGTAAATGGAGAAACATTAATATTAAACTGCCTTGTCAAAATACTAACAAACTAATACGTGCCCAAGTCATAAATTATATCTGTGCGCAGGTGAAACGTAATTGTGAATTAAATATCCTGTGCATGCTCAATCTGCGAAGCGGAACATGTGCGTCAAAATCATCTTTGGCGGTATCTCCTGAGGGTTATTAAGACGCTTAGACGCGTTCAGAGACGTGCAGCAACCGCAGAATTCCAACCCCTCAAGCGTCTTTTGACAATCCTATTAATGTTATTAAGCCAGAACTACAATCAGCCACTCACCTGAGGATAATCGCCATCTTTCGTTTGGTAATCAAAAACGTAGAAGAACGTCTTAGGCCCGGTCTGTTCCAGACCTGGTTGCGGAGGCTTGGCACTCAAAAGATCCCCGGTTTGGACCAAAGGCGCCACGAACTGGGCATCACTGAGAGCTGCAACTGCTGCATCCCGAGTGTTGATCGGATGCTGGACGGTGCGTTCCCAGTCCGTGTACTCGTTAACGACTGTGAAGAAAATCTCACTGAGATGGTACGTGTACGCGTTACGCACGTAGGTGCGTATTATCTTATCTCTGCGTTCGCCTTCAAACCCCGCCTGGATATCTGCAGCCGAAAAACGCCAAAGGGCCTCAGAGGTCACTACGCCGAAGAGGATATCGTAGGGATTAGTCCCCCGTGGGGTTAAATTTGCTTCACTGCGTTTCATGTTTGCGTTCACAGGCCCGACAAAGTTTGCCAAGTCGGACGGTTTAAAGTAAGTCACTAATTCTTTAGCAAAGTCTGTTTTGATCACTACACCGTCTACACTAGGACCGAACGCACTAAGGTATGCCGGGGAAGTTACATCAGCATCTAGAAGGTGTTCCAATGGGGTTTCTCTTAAGCAATCCACGATCATCTCATGGTCCTTGCCCACGTCGTCTGGGATTGTGCAGTTCACCTCTTTGGCCAGCTTCACTGCATAGTTCACTGGGTCTTCTACGAGTGCCCATGATGACAACGCTGAGCCTGAGAGCAACAAGGTGCGGTGGAATAAGCCAGGCATCACTGTAGGCGAGATCATTAAGAAGTTGATGCAGGCGGCTCCACTCCCATGCCCGGCGAGCGTCACATTGCTGGGATCCCCGCCGAAAAGAGCAATATTCTGCTGGATCCAGTGCAATGCGGCGATCTGGTCCATTAGGCCGTAGTTGGCCACACGTGCCTTCAGATGCGGCGCAGGATTTGCATTTAAGAAACCTGGGAAACATTCAGTAAGTTAGACTTGCTCATCTAACTCTGTGTAACTTCTGTGCGCTTGACGTGCCGTCAGGAACATCTTCAGGATAAACGTCAAATTAATTGAATCGCTGATGATTATCTCACTCTCCAACCGAAAGAAAAGGAAGAAAGGAGAGAAAAGATTTCCTAAAATCCATTTTGTTATTTTTTCTTTTCATTTCTTTCTTTCTTGTCAAGTCTAAACTCGAAAATAACGAGTGAAACTCTGACATAATTCGTCAAATTTCATCTTGAGTGGTGATTTATTTTATTTTTTAAGAAGGAAGAGTTTTAGTTTAGTTTTAGTTTTTGACTCACCTAAAATTCCTAGGCGGTAATTGAGGGTCACGACGACTAGGTCAGCGTAAGAAGCCAGGACACTGCCGTCGTAAGGATTGCCCGAGTTCCACTCGAAGGACTCGCCGTGGATGTAGACAATGACGGGATGTCGCGCTTCCGAACTGACTGCAAGTGAAAGCAACAAGACTCTGTAAGTGCGTTGTAATTTTTACGTTCATGTTACATAATATGACGGTATAAGTGGATGGCAAAGGCGAGGCGCAGATAATGCGAAACATGAGCCACCTTAGGCAGCACCGCATAACCAAACCATAGAAAAACAAAGCGAAAACTCCGAAAATCCTAAAGATATGCCAAAAAAAGCCAACATATAACTCTTAGATGTGACAGTTGCACAATGAGCAAAAGCAAAAAGACAAAAGCCCGACTTTCCTTTATTTTATTTATACTTTTAATAAGTTTACGTAGAATACTTTCACTTTTTCCTAGTAAAGCATGATTTCTTCTCATCCTGGGAAATTTAATTCAGCACGAAATATGTAATTAAATCGCAGCGAGGAATCGAATAACTTAATTAATTTAATTAGGAGATTAGCTCTGGAATTAAAACACGATGCACCTGCACTTGGGTCTGTAGGTAGCTATCTTCTATTGCATTCGCACCTGAAAGTTTTATCAAGCTTTTGCTTGCTTGACTCATAAAATACACACGAACCAAACGAAAGCAGCGTGTAAATGGATGCGAGCGCAATAATCGTACATTTGGCGCGTTGTTGCTTGTATTCGACGCGCGTTTATAATGAAATTTTATAGGGAGTTGTGCATGCATTGCATTGCATTGCATTACGCGCTTCGTTTAATAACTCGAAACACAAACGTTTATGCTAAATAGTCTACAAATATTGTGCTAACTAATGGAGTTAATAACACTAATGATACTTGTTCGAAGCAAAGCCAGCGCAACGCAGTAATTCACCAGCGAGATTCATAAATGTATTCGTCAAGTTGCATTATCACTGAGGAAAATCCCATCTCGGCGTTGGATATTCTTATTAACTTTGAGCCGTATTTAATTTTAATTAACAACATAATTTTATTCATTCCGAAATACTTGTCTGCGTATGCGGGTTTTATTTTAAAACCTCTGGCAATTTTTCACAGATTTCATTTCAGCGTGAAAAACTTTTTACATTAAGTGCACTTTTCTTAGTCACCGTAATGAGTGCGAATAAGAAATTACATTTCATGCTTTTATTTCATGAAAATTTTAATATTCTGTTAGTGATAACTTTACATCACGACGTTTGCTCACTTTTTTGTTAATTATTTTAATTAAGAGTGTGTATTTAATCATTTAAAGTATTCATTACACGATGAAGCAGAGGCAGATTTACCTATAGGCTTGGGCGGGATTTTTTTGTATTTGGTTTGAATATTTCATAATTTTCAAACAAAAATCTTTAATTTCTTTAATATCTTTAATTTTAATGAAACCATAAGCTTTAATGTCTTGAATATCTTGTGTTTTATGGCGAATATTCTAAAAATGTTAGCAGTTTTGTTGCGAATAGTACACGGCATCATATTAGATGCATAACTAGCTTTATTAATTTAACGGTAAACGATTATACGGCGAATGGTTTAATTGCACACGATTGAATCTCGTACGCTGTGAATTACAGCGCACGTGGAATGCGTTTCAGGATAATATCAAAATTCCGTGGGTGTGCTGTGTTTCGGCAAAGATTGCAAACTGGCTGTTGCATTCGTTGAAAGGCAGTCACCCGCATTGTTCTGCCGATGCTGTATTATCCAGCCAAACAATTTAGTTGCAATTACGTTAACCGAGTTTATTATTCTCTTGCAGTAACAATTCAATTTAATTGCGTTTCTATGACGTTTCCAAAGTTTCAGTTTGTGAGTAAGTAGATGAAACGGACGGACCTCAAACTGGAAATTTGTTTAAATAAAGCTTTATCGCAATTGCATTACATAACATTGTATTGCAATACAATGTTGTATTGTTGTGGTTATAGTTGTGTGAATATTTGCCATTCGCACTTTTACTGATGCGAGTGTAAAAGTTTAGTGCGCCATCGATTCAACAAGAGAATAATTTAAAAAACATACAAAGGCTTGGCATTTGTTTTGAGCAGCACAGCTCCCAAAGGTGGAGAGTGCAGAAAGAGTTTTGCAAGACTTTGTATATTGTGTATTAGCATGGGAACGTTTTGGGCGATTGGCAACGCTCGTAAATTGTTTACTTCTTTTGCATAGTGTAAAAGTGTCTGGAACACGTGTTAGCCACTTACGCCAAGAATCGCTTTTTGGCCAGGCGCATTTCAATGTTTTCAATCGCGACACCCACGCTTCCGTATTCCGCCCCCAATGGCAACGCGGAGAACTTTAACACGATTTGCCTGCGCACGACTTCAAACGATATTAACATAAACGCTTTTTCCTGCACTGCCACTACACCATGAACTTCTTTTTCACCTCACGATCCCTCGTTTCCTTCCTTGCCTAACCCCACTGCTGAAGAGCCAAACATATGCAAAAATCAATCGACTTCAAAAAGTTTTGAGAACTCTAAAAAAACTGAGGCTTTAATGTGAGAAGACAATCGATAAATCAAGCGAGATTTGAATAGAAAAATTGTCAGAAAACTTTAGCAGATTGCATTGTTCGAGGAGTGGATTTAGTGAGCCGATGAGATTCCGAACGCTCGTTCCGTTCGGGCAGAAAGAGAATTAGGTCGCTGCCTAAGAGTCACCCGGGGGTGGGATGGGGCGGATGCAAAACGCGTCGGCGGCGGCGAGTTCGTTATGCGTATCACTTATGGTTGGATCGCTGCCATCGAAACGACTTCGATATTATTTCCCGGCGCGCCACCACACATCCACATCCACTTCCATCGCTGCACTTTGCCATTTGTGCGCCTTTACTTCGTTTTTACATCGACTGGTGTGTTGCTCGAGCGCAAAGACGCTTTTTACCCAAGGCAAAAATCGTCTCTGTCAGGGTAACAAAGTGCGCTGATGTCCGCATCTCCTCACGGAGCGCAAGCAGGCACGCCGACAAGTTGTAATCTAATTTAATCTCAGCTCCAGGAAGGACTTGGACTCGAGTTCCGTATTCGCAGGACGAGGGCTTGTGTAAAGTGATATGTTTCAATTTGCATATTAGTGTTCAGGGTGAAATATTTCGTCCTTTTTCCTTGAACCTGAGCGAAGTAATGTAATGTAATTTAATTTAATTAAATTTGCCTTGTTGGTATTTGTGGTCCTTGACCAAAGGACAATAAAGAGGAATTTTATCTCGGATAGAACTAGAAACCTGGATATTCTTTAATCAAGGAACAAACAAGTACTTTCTCTAGCGTTTTGGAAGTTTTTGCGTTATCCTTGTAATACTTTGCTGTGTAAAACGGCAGGATGACATGAGCACGTTACTGTACGTCAGCCTGCGGGCGGCGTAGGATATGTGCGGGGAATTTCAATGTAATAATTAGCGGAATGCGCCCTGCTACGTATGCGATAACGTATCTCGGGTGCTCTGCGTGCGTCGAGCAAGCGCTCGTTACGAATGATTCAAGCACATTCGACATGATTGCGGATGGAAGCGGCAAGCAGCGTAGGCAGTTGCTTCTAAGTGAAGTTTAATAGCGTCGCTCATAACGCACGTTTTCCACACAGATTCACCTCACAAATTATTTCTCATAGAACCACCAAGAAAAAATTGAAATTAATACAAATTTTGGTAGAAATTCAACATTTCTTGAGACATGTAGTATATGAGTGGATGTTTGTATTTATGCGATTTCATTTCGATGATTTATCGGTGGGCATATTGCTGAAACTAGCAGACGAAAGAATCGCACTGGGGCACGTAGGTGAAGCAAGCGAACGAGCATATAAAGGCATTTCTATTAAAATCGCCCTCGACGGACGTATTATACCCATTCAATGTGCGGCCCAGTTTTTGTTGCTTTTTGCCGCCTCCGCGGTCGAATTCAGCTGAGTTACGTCCTGCGGTATCATTGCACTGCTCGGCCGCTGCTAGTTTGAGTTTTTCCCTCGCCGCTTCGCATTCCAATTAGAATTAGAATTTCATCTCAGCGCCGTTGCCACTGCATGTGCCAACAAAACAATTCAAAAAATTGCAACGCGCACCCAACATGAAATAACATTTCATCGCCGACGAGAGCGAAGAGTAAGTGGGCGGCGTGAAAAATATTGCTACCACAACACATTGCATCCTTGGCCTGGGCTCGGAAAGTTGGAGTTGACTTGAGCGCGGAGTAGTTGTTGTTTCGCAATTTCATTGTTTTTATTTACTAGCTGCTGCTAGTTCACTGAATAAGTTACTCCGCGAAAACTGTAATTTCAATCCGCGTGTTCGCGTCTTCAAAGACTTGAATCAATTCTCTCTGCATCTCTTCGTATTTTTTTAAAAACTCATTTCCAAGAGCAACAAATAACAACAACATTTTTCATTTGTGCAATTTTATTTGCCGACAAATATTGTTATTCATTACTATAACTCTAACAGAAAAATTAAAGTTTACTCCAATCAAATATGGAAATGTAAATATTTTCTACTATTTTCTGCAAATGAACATTTGCATTAATTAATCAAAAGATAAATAGACTTGGCGAAATTAATCCTGGGTGTAAACAAGCCAGATAAATACTTAAAAGAATAAAATAACGAATAAACGAGTGAAGCAATCTGCCACTGATAAAAATACTGCCAAGTCTTCGAAAGCAGCCAGACAAAGGCCTTTGCTGCTGTCTACAGACCCAAAGGCAGAAAACAATGCGAACGAAACGCGAAACAAACGGGAAAGCTTTAATAAAATAAAAAAAACCTGCTGAAAACAGAAAAAATGCCTCAATACTGCAACACACCAAAAGGAAAAACTCGAACGCGTTGGAACGAAAGATAAAAGCCACGTTCTATTTACTTTTCCAAATCGTTTGTGGCTGATTGCCTGAATCGCGTATCATGCCCGCAAGCGCAAGATTATTCTAATGATACGTGAATAATTCGTGAAATGTGCGAATTTGCAATTGCAATACAATTGCAGTCCCACCTAATTTGGCTGTAAATGTGTTATGGGTTTAGTAGTATCAAAAAGACCTCTTATAATTGCGAAGGCAGTGACAAAACGGAACGAGGACAACGCAAGGACTACTAGGACGAAGAGGCGAACGTTGACAGGCTTGCTTTGCGCCTGCTTTGCTTTGAGCGCTCTTTTCTCCGGCAGGACAGTAATTAAGTTCCCCCTTTCTTCATTACGCCCGCTTTGATGCTCATTTACCTAGCATAGCGGCTCGATGTCTAGGTATGTCTGTCAACACATCCCATCCTGCAGGCTAGAACCAAGCTGGATTGCATCCTGACGGGATCGTGGCAATAACAAGAATATTATGACGGTGCATTCCGCCTCTGAGTAATTTAGCAGTAAATGTAAATTGAATGAGATTTTTATTTCGGTGACACTTTTAATTAACCAGCAATAAATAATTAATTAAATATGTAATAGGTACCTACTTTATACCTATTACGGATTAAGGATATTAATTGCTGATTATATGATTAATCTATTATACATTTGTGTTGTTTATGTTTTATAAAAAGGTCATAGAAACTGATTCAGAATGTGAATGAAAATATGCTGTTTGTCAGAGAAGTGAGAGATGTTCATTAATCAATTGTCAACCGAAGCGACGCGAGTGGTTGATGTTGTTGTTATGATGATGTTGACGCGTTTAGCATGCATCAGGCATCAGCATATTGTTTCCTTGGAAGGAAAATTCAATAAAACATCCCGTCTATTTATGAATGCGACGGCGTCTGGATGATGGTGATGCTGATGGGCTAGCAGGCAAGCAAACTTACAGGTGGTGGCGGTTAGCGCATGAGCTTGTTATTTCATAAAATATTTGCATTTGAAATGCGCACGCCAACAAAACTGATGATGCATGCAAATATGGCTGAAAGTGGTGAACGACGAATTGGATATTTCATATTCGGTGCGCTGAACGAAAAATTGATGTGTCTCTCTGACTGTACATAGGTACTCGTACCCCTGTAATGTGTTATGCATATAAATTTTCTGAAAATAATTTGATTATGTTTGGCTTTCTATCTGCTAAGCAGCCAAACAAAACAAAAATCACAATCATAAGAAAGAAACTTTTCTTTTGCCCTTTGTTTTTTGTTTTCGTGCCCGAGCGCTTTTATATCACCCAAGAAGGAAGTAAACTTTTCGACAAACAATAGTATTTCATGCATGAAAGTAAAATGAACCTAAAGTAAAAAGTAATGTAATGAGTTTCTTTCATCTCTCTGCGTAGGAAAACGTTAATTTGTGAAGCTTTTATCTTAAAACGTGCTAATGCGTCAAAAGTCACAATATTTTTTGACCAACCCCTATGTCAGTGGCGTGTACGCGCTCGCCACTTAAGCTGTCCCAAAACATGAACTATTGACTCATACATCATTTCTTTACCACTGGTTTCCTTCCTCGTTTTTCCTCTCTCGCTGCTGCTTTTTGCCACAAAGCGCGGCGCGCCGGCCCGCCTATTCAAACATTACATTCGGGGAGAATTGTGTTACTGTCCTTCCGTGTTTCACAAATTGTAAGAATTATTAGTTTTTCGGCTGGAATTAAGGCTCATGAGCAGTAACTGCGGCCGCACGTACAATAGCCGGTCGTACAAAAGAGTTGCAGGCGGCTTTATTTTAAAAATTATTCTAGATTTTTCCCCAGTTAAAAATGTATGAATGGCTGATTGTTTTGTGGCTTGGTTTGCACCAAAAAAAATTGCAAAATGTAATTGTCCTGGATGGTGGTGGCGGTAGCGGCGGCAATATGGCGGGCACGTACGTCCTGCCAGCAAACAGCCAAAGCCAGACAGATTAAATCGTGGATGTCACCATACGCGGAAACAATAAATCAACCGATAAAACCTTGAGCCCGACGCGATACTTTTCCACTTCTTCTCTTCAGCTCGCTTTTATTTGCTTGAGTTCTGTGTACATCCGAGGAAGAATCCTTCTCAGAAGAAAAACTCCGATTATTATCTCCGTGTTTCAAAGCAGATCTTTGGTGTAAAGTTACTTAACACTTGTTCACAACTTTAAAAGTAAAAAATCTACTCAAAGTCTTTGTTTTTCAATGTAGAAAAATGTGTTATTTCATTTCATAGTGTTTCAAGATTCGCCCAGTAGCTTATGAAGTTTCTATTTTTATTACATTTTTGCGTCTCAGACAAGACACAATAAATATAAATCTTTGATGGTGACTTATACATTTTCTCAAAAGAAAAGTTAATAATAAAAAGTGTCACAAAGATTAAGGATACAAAATAAACAATAGAATCAAGTGATTAATAATTATAACAAATTCCTAGGATTCTACACCATTTATAATCACTTCCTACTTAATTTCTGTATTAGTCTTTGGTGAAGACAGAGCAAGTCCCACATTTAAAACGCTAGACTTTTCAAACTTTAATTAACTCGGAGACTAATCGTTTTACAGAGTTCACGGCTGTACTGCTGCAAATGGCAAGCGACGACGAGCGAATTTACGCCGATTAGATGCGAAACAAAGTCTTTAATTAGACGAAATTGCAAATTGCAAAAGCATTCAAGAACGGCCATCAGCAACAACAACCGCGCGCGCATTTCCCGGAAAAACAAGACGTAACATCGCAAATTCGGCGTAACTAAGTTGACGGTGCGAGTGCAAACAGAGCGCACTCGATCGATCTCATTCCCCGACAAAACACTGCGTAAACACAGTCGCTAATCGGAAAGTTTAGCGCCGATGAGGCGCTTCATTGCGACGACGACTCGGTTCATTCGTGGGGCGGCTGCTGCCGGAAGCATCGCCATCAAAACAAAGTGGAAATTAATGAAATTTGATAGGATAATCGAATTTACATAATGGATTGAGTACACATTAGACGGTTGCCGAATTATCACCGTTGATCTTTCAAGGATTATCTGCCAAAGAAAAAAGTTTCTGACTAATTATTTCTCATATTAATAATTATTGGCAACTGCAATACTTGTTATTATTAGTATTGTTATTGCTATCATATATTTTAACACTCAACTTGAAATACAAATTTATAATTAATAAATAATTTAATAGCAAATAGCAATATTATTGTTATAGCTGCTCAATTATTTGGAATATTTCATTAATGTGCAATATTATTATATGTATTTCTATTTTTGGCGAATACTATATATTATATTCTGCAATGGTTTCAGACATTTCAGCAGAGAAATATCCGCTTTGAATGCTTAGGAAACCTCAACAGATGCGTAGGATAATTCAACAGCATACAGAGATTCGACTAATGCAACAACCAATATCGATAATAATGACATGATATTAGTCGTGTTTACCACTCCAAGATTAATCTGCACCTAGCATCTGCGTTGCAGCTTGACACGCACAGGAATCAACATATTGATACCCACCCACTACGTAACAAACGCACTGCTAACTATGACTGAAGATTCCATACGGAGGTGAGTGGATTCCTCGTCTTAATCTTAATTGTTGCAGCTAAAGCGTCTCCTAACGCACCTGCTAATTGAGTAATCGCCTAATTGATCAATAATCATATCAATTGCTAATTTTACATTAATTATAGTAATTGTATCTCATTGTGCGTAATAAGCAAGTGCTTGAACGTTATTGATTCCTTTCAACTAAAATCACTTTGATTCATTCATCTATAAGAGTTCATAATAGTCTGAGAAAAACTAGTAAGGGTCCAAGAAATACCAAACTAAAATGAACTGGAATTGAATTGAAACTGGAACTGGAACATGGACTAATGGTTAGTGCTGACACGCAAGATCGAGACGGAAACGTTCGGCGAATTGTCAGCGCAATTAATCTTGGCGAAAATCCCAGATTTATGCGTCGAGTATTGATCGGCGAAGCACTTAATATTCGGCAAAAATTTATTGTGTGCTAAGCATTTGCGATTGTCCGGCCGGCACGGCGCAAGTAAATAAACTTCAGTGATAATAACTTATCATCTTTTCAGTGGTTAGTTCATTAATGTTTATTTATTCGTGACGGGACGAAACGGATTCGAACGAACTCATTTGCAATTTGAATTTGAATATTCGCGCGCATAATTTGAATACGAAATTGCCAACTTCCCGCCGAACGCAAGCTGGAATAAGAACGAAGAAAATATTGTCCTTAATTGCTAATGACGTGCAAATATTCAATTTCTGAATTATTTATGCCAGCGCTCCTTCCATCCAGCTTTCAAGCGCGATTTATTAACGGACGCGTAATTTATTGCGGGTGTTATTAGGACTTACAGACGGCGCACAATGTACATTGTGATTTTATTTTCATTATTTCAGCGCGCGTCTCGTAAAAATCGACGCGACACATAAATAACCTATTAAATTAGGCTTAGTTTCGATTTCAGTCAGCATAGGCGCGATCTCATCGCGTATAACGTATCGGATGAAATACTAAAACCGCCGTAAAAACGTATGCGTCTTTCATACCTCTTCTCATCTGCCCGCGAGCGACTGAATTTACGAATTTATAGCCGAAAAGCAAGTGTGTAAAACTCTTTAATACCGAAATCTCGCATTTAATGCGCTGAATCACAGCTTTATTTGCTTTTAGCATTGATAACTTTAGCATAAGATGGCAATTCAGAATATTACATGCGATATCATTGTTGCAAATGGCGGCCGACCGGAAATGCATGATATGTAGGCAACCGCAGTGCAGTGCAGAGCAGTACAGTGCACAAAAGGTATGCTAATAGAAAACAGCAGTGGATAAATAGCGAGCACATAATCGCAATATTCCGAGCATCACTGCGTTATAAACTGCGCGCTCGACTACTGTAATAATACTTTTGCGCGTAACGCTATTGCTATTTGCTTTTTCATATTCAGCGCCGGGCGCGTCCTGCAGGCACGACTAGATTGCTGAAATCGTGCAAACATTGTGTTAAAGTCTACAATATGTTCATATTTCAAGTTTGACGTGCATTTCCAATACACATCGCGCGCTTTTCCGACAATATTTTATCATAAACTCAATCATTTGCATTCGTTGCATGCTTGTTTCCCTGTCATAAATTTCGATGATAATTGATTAGCATCCGTTTTACATTTGAAAATTAAATATTTTATTGGAAATACACAAATAAATCGATTCTTTAAAGAATATGCAGAGGAAAATTCAATGCAAGGATCAAGGATAACTACCAGGATTGTCTTTGCTTAAAAGTCATGCCGGCAGTCGCGGGTTTAGAAGGATTTTCGTTTACTAAGACGATCAATCCAGGACGCCTGATTTATGGCGTCTATTTGGAATCCTTCAGTCGTCGTTGGTAGTTATCTCACACAGTTTAAGCATATTTCAACCCGGCTATCCTGCTCTTCTTGCCTGATCTACGTAAATAATAATCGCGTAATTTGTTTTCGAAATTATCTGGCGTAAACTTCCCGTTCTGGCCGGAGAATATCGCATTGGTTTTGTCAAGTTGGCACAAACTATTGTCATTTTATGTTGAGCGCTGCGGTGAGACTGTACATGTACAACAACGACGGGGCGGCGAACAATCCGCAGCGCAATCGGAAAAGTTTACGCCGTCGCGACGACAGTGCGCACTGTCGTCGCGCTCGATTTTTCAAGTGATTCAATAACAGCCCTGGCGAGTGATATACGACCACCAGTGCAGTGCGTTGTAATCGTGTGCGATTTGTTGCCAAAACTATTGGAATCCGAATCTCGGTGCGCGCGTGTAATTTAAAATTAGCGAACAACTATCCACACAAGTACGCTTCGCATCGAACAATGCGCATCTTTTTACCACCGCGGTTGGAAGTTTGCACATTGTTCGCTCGATATTGCATCATTCGCCAAAGTTCACTTCCGAATGCTTGGCACTTCATCGCTTTTTTGTCACAGTAATAAAACTACAATCCTATTTCTTCAATGACACTATAGCAACTTATACAAGAATCTTAGTAATTGCTGTTTTTCTGCATCAATCCAACATGTTTTCAGACATTCTACAGTTGACCAATCTTCGCAAAGTACAAAGTACTCTGCAGTTTATTGATATTAAGACGTAATGTCGGTAAACAAATGCGTTCATTAACAAATACAAAGCAGAGTACTGCTTACGGGTCTCAAGTTTGATTACTGATGTGTATACTTGAGTGACTCCGCGACGACGTTGCGACGTCGGTATGTTAACTTCGCGAATAAACGCAAACTCAATATCATGCGAGTGATATAACTATGTGGGATGTACACCGACGAGTCCTAGTCCTAGTCTTCGTCCTTGGTGGCTGCGACGGTCTGGCTTGGGTTGTAGTGGAACGCAGTTTGATACTTTAATGATCTAGTTGCGAGCGCAGTTTATTTTCGACTCGCATGGTACGATGGAGTTTACGAGCCAACGCCACCTCTTCGTTGGATTTTACGTTCTGTGCAAGGAACGTTTTCCGTCTGTGAGAATCTGCATAGTCTACTCCTTCTTGTTTATCTACCTTGCGTTTATTTGTATAGCATATCTGTACCGCTGAAAGGAATGTCGCGTAAGTGCTTTAATGAATCTTAAGTACACATTATTATTTCTAAATTGCATTTGAAATAATAGCTTAGAAAGTTTATATGCTTGCAGCGTCTGTGAAGGGAGAGAGGACACTGTGTATATTTAATCAAGCATAATAGAAGCAAGGTAGAAGAAATGGGAGAAGGAAATACACTTCCCGGGATGTTCGATTTTCTCCTGGCCATTTAGGTGTGAAAGAATCACTTTGCAAGTTGAATACAAAAACGACACGCTGGGTATTGGATGCCAGAGTAACTGAAACCGAATGTGCGCTTTGAATGTTTGTTCAGTTGAGAGTTTATGCAAATTGCAAACCTTGCTCACAATTTCTTTGGCTTGAAAAGAAATACTCTTCAAGTAAATTTCTTAATCCTTAAAAGTAAAAAATTAAGTTTTAGAATGTATGCTTAGTGTACTACTGCTTTTTACTAAGTTAGGTTTTTAACACAGTGTAGAAGTTTCAACATGACTTAAGTAAGATAGCTTATAGCACAGCGGTAGTGTGACCGGCTAGTAGCTTAAAGGTTCGTGGATCGAATCCCGACGGGAACAATTTTTCGAAAATATTTGGAAATATTACAATTTACAGGTTGCTGCTTAAGTGAATCAACTGTCGTCAAAAAGATGGCAGCAGGACTCCCAGTGTAATGGTAACTAAGATCGGGAAATGGGAGTCAGTCTTGAGTGGACCACGGAGCTGTCCGGTCGGGTTGACGGGGAGGGCGGGCCGAAAGATCTCAATCTTACTGAACAGAATGTAAAAATTCAAAATAGATTTTTGTTGTTAATTTTATACATTTCTTCTTCTTTTTCTTTTTCTGCTCCTGTTACCATTCATTTATAGAGACTTAAGCTAGTGTCACCAGCCTATAGCGCAACCAGAATATATTTTAATTTTTAAAAACGCAGTTTGCCTCCGCTGGGATTCGAACCCGAGCCTCTCGCTCGACAGGCAAGCGTTATACCACCTATACTATGACTCTTGTTGATAACACAATCTAAAACTTTTACACTTTCATCCAAACACCTGTTACTGTATGCAACATCTTAAACAATTCAAGCTCAAATTAAAACTTTGAAAATAATTTACGAATAAGTAATGAACAAATATTTAAACAATAAACTAATCAATTTATTAATGCAATCCATCAAACCACAAATTACCAAACAATGATAATTGACAATTAATCAAAGTAAAACGTTTTATGTTTACCAGCCTCAAACAGCAAGAGGCATCGTTATGTACGCAGACAACGCATCTCAATCCCGTCAAATTTATGTATGACAAGCACAATGCGAACGAATTCCCATATGACAGCTGAAGTTAATTGACTGAACACAGCAAATAATACACGTTGAGGGCACATTCATTCATTTTCTATGCAGGCGCAGCATCCCAAATGGAATCCGCCGCTCTGCCCTGGTGGCAGGAGCATTATTCGAAATGCAGACGCATAATTGAAGCCGACCCGGCAGGCCGGGGATTATGATGCAAGTGCACCTTGCATTGATCCGCGGGCCATCGTATAATCCGTGGGAGAACACACAGCACGGCGTGAAAGTGTCCTAAACGAATCGCCAACAATGCAGGTGATTTGTCCACGCTGGAATGATATATTCCCTGCGTAATCATCTCGTCCGTCTGTAAATCAAGTCGATCAATCAACGATTCACTGATAAGCAAGCGTATGCACCGATAATGTCGTGATAAATAACATAAATTTCGACTATATTATTGCAATTCACATAAAATACTCTACCTGTTTTGTGTGAAATAGAAGAAAAAGTTAATAATGATAAGTTACTTTAAAGTTAATCGCACTGAGAAGACGTACTGAACAACGGATAACATTGAATGACCCGACAGATTTCTGAACAAATAGCATCACGTCGTATTAGATGAAGTTGATTAATAGTCCTTTGAAAGGACGATGCGTACGAAGAGCTGATGGAAGATGCAAGAAGTTGGTGTTTTTTTTCCCGTTTTTACGTTTTTTCTTAAAAAACTTGAAGGTAAAAACAAAAAAGGTTTATAATTCATTCAAAATATGTGCCTATATTCTAGAAATAAATGTAAACAAAGTCAGCTTTGTTTGATCATCACAGAAAATGTAAAATGTAGTGTAACACAGGTAATAGTAACTGAAAAAAGCTTCTTTAAAAGAGCATAGCAGCTGAAACAAAAACTGAGGAAAATGTTTAGCTACATAGAAAAAACTACTATTCGTGCAAAAAACTCTGGACAACTTAAACAGTGTAGCATCAAAATTGGCTACGGCAAAAACGGTGGGTAAAACCCTCAGGAATTGCACATGTTGGAGGGCATTCAGTCAATGTGGGTTTCCCAACATGCCAGTCAATTCATTTATCTAATTTTTGACCAAATTTGTGCACGGACATGGCATGGAAATGAAACTTGCTGACTGACTACTGATAAAACAACCGCTACTGGCTTATCTTGTCAACTCCCAAATGAATTTTTTATCGCCCAAACTATGATTTTCCTAAATAAAATTAATTTTCTTGGAGTCGAATGCAATTAAATTGATAACCTGCAATGGCAGTCTGCAGAAACTGCAAAACGAAAATGAAATTAAGGAGGAAGTCTGTCAGCGGCCCTTTCGATGTCGACGTTCTTCCTGTCACCCAGACATTCAACTTTTATCGAGACACTATTTCGTTACTGGACATTTGTGTGAGGGCCAGATTTCACGAATACGCGTCGAATTTCGAAGCAATGGTCTCGGTTGAACGCCGCCAACCACCGACCTTCATCTACCCTGGACGACGATTGAATGCCGGTGCTTTTCTCTTTGCGCAAGGTGGTCGCAGAAAGAATTGCTCACAATATATGCGCATGCATGCAACGGGCGCTTTCCTTTTGAAATAAATCCTCGCTGCCGGCCAGCCGACCGCCTCCGGCCATCGGTTTACACTTACGTTTACTTTGTCCTTAGCTTGACTCACTCTGCGCCACCTACGATGAATTGCAAATGCTTTTAAGCACTCATTCCGAGGCTTTCAATCTAATGCAAAGGAGACACATTCTTCCCTCGACAATATCGTCTGCTTTATTTCAAGTGTCATATAAAATTATGGCTTCCCTCTTACGTTTGCTTCATTTTAATGGACAAAGGATCGGGTTAAAATTGAAAAAATCACATTTGTCCTTTACATTTATATCTAATACTTACTCAAAGTTTATTTCTGCAATAAAAATATTCAAAAGTTTATGAAGTGTCCAGTTGGATCAAAAATAGACAGAAACACATGAAAATCTATGAAGGGAACGAATAAGCAATCAATATTCAAATAAAAAAACGCTGAATATATTGGAAATTGGAAATAAAACCCTACTATAAAACATTTTATGTTTATTTATTGCTCACGTAGTATCCTTTATCCTTAAAATGTTTAATACTCTTGAGCTATTATCTTAATTTTGTTTGAATATATAAGAAAACTTTCCCAAAAGAACCAATTGGTTAGCATGTATATTATATTCATGCTAAACATATCTACTCACATGGTGAATTGGTGAAGGATATCCTGATACTAAAAATACAGAAGGAAATGCAATAAATCCTTATGATGTGAATGCGCCGGAAGCTGGAGCATCCTTTTGTTAGACTAAAAGGTACACCTTTACTCGTTCACGCTACCTGGGCAGCTCCTCTAGCTGCTGGAAGCGCAGCATCCGTACGTAAAAGAGGAAACGGATACTTGCATTACACGCCTGACAAAAAACTCGGCCAGACCACTGCTGCTGCCGCTGCCACCCCACGGCACTCTGCACTAAAATGTGCATTGCAATTGTAAGCCTGGACTAACATTTGCATTCGCATTAGCATCTCACCAAAAAATCTTTCTTTAGCTTTAATTTCAAGCTCTCTAGAAAAAAATGTTAAAAAACCCTAAGTACATTTGCTGATGGTAGCTGGCTGTCTATTAGTTTTTACAACGTCGTTTATCTCCGTGCGTAAATGATGAATGATTAATAGACATTGATGTGATTTATGGCAAGTTCTTTCTGCCTTGGCGAATTTTTACTGCAAAAAACTACTTTAGTGTTAAAGTTGAAACATCAAAAGCCAAGATAGAAGCAAATCCTATCAGAAATATAAAACCCGAATCAGATTGCAGCCCAGTCCGCAGTGCACAGAGTCCTACCAAAATCATCCAAAATAATACATTTCAGGACACACTTGGTGTTGGCCAGGAAATACCAGGACGAGATTAACTCGTCCTCGTCCTAACCGGGCTGGAAGCGAAAACCGTGAAAAGCACAATAGTCTATTGGCTCGCTTTGCGCTTTCCATTCAGAGCCGACCAGTTCGATTGTTCGCCTTCTTGAAATAATACAATAACAGCGAACTATTTTACAGTTGAACTGGTCGCCTAACGCCACTCTCGCCGACAATACAGCCGCGGCTCGCCTTTATATTAGGTACATGTTAGTTATATGCCCGGTTAAATCCCAACTATCCTGAGATTCGCACTATCGCTGGCTTCACGCGCAAGGACCCAATATGGCCGCCGCTGAAGTGCGAGATAGAGCCTAGCCGCTCACGACCCATACATCTCTGCGTTGTGTACCAAAAAGATAGAGATCCTGCCGAGCGCGGATGCGCTGCAATAGCGACAGAACATACATACAGATAGACAGACGCTCATACGCAGCATCTGTATGCCTCTCAGGGAAGGAAGAAACCGGCAAGCGGCAGACAGGAGATGCTTACTCTCCGCCTGAATACGGCTTAGTCTAATCCGATCCGCTGAAATCTTAAATCACAAGTTACAGCGCATTTCCCTGCTGTTCCTCACGCTCGCTCTACTTACTTCTCAAGTCGTGCCATTGTGCTATTTTTGTTTATGCCTAACGTCGATTTATTATCTGCTCAGCAAACGTCAACACAATCACGCCTTGTCAGGGATTAAAACAATCCTTAATATTTCATAAACTAGTTGAACGTCTCCAATATAATAGTACACAAACAAAGCAAAAACCAAGAACAAGAACAAAAACTAGAGAGAAAAGCATCATATATTGTATAATAATCAAAGAACGGGGGCAATAAAATGAAAACATCACGCGGGCGGCTGTGTCTATAAAAGGCTGAAATTTAAAGAGGATACAGGGCATCCTTTCGAAAATCATAAAACACCCATAAAGCCGCTTAATCTCGAAAGAGAGTCTGGCTCTCTGCGAAGCATGGACTTCCTGGCGATATCAGTGGCGCCTCCGCCATCAGCCATTCAAGCTTCTCTAGCAACAGACTCAGACACAAGCTTTCAAGCATATTTTTACATACATTTTATTATTGACAGAGATAAATTTTCATTACTTGTAAAAACTGCAATAAGCTTCATTATTCGGCACTCTTTGACGTATTAAAGGGCCGTTATCTTTTTATAGGGGCATGCGTGTAAGCCGCAGGATTATTCACCAAAAGGAAGGTTTAAGGACCATTAATATCCCTCCAAGCAGGTGGACCTGTAATTTATGCGATGCAGCGTGTCCTTAAGCAGAGCGAGCCACAATATGCAGGCAACAAAAGTGATTGGCGATACTTGTTGTGTCTTAATTAAGGGCTTCGACGGCACCTGGACGCGCTGATCTGACCCTTTGAACCGCACGCCCGTGGATCTTGTACATGCAAGCCGTGTGTGCGGCATTATCCTGCAAGGCGTAGGCGTTAACCCTCATCAGAGCGGGCCGGAAACCGCGTGTATACGAAACGGCGAGTCTGCGGTCGACCGACGGCACTTTGTTTAACTTTAATACGCGCTGGACGTCCATGCATGCACCCAAAGGTGCTCTGCTGTTCGTTAACCCCTCGGACCTTCAGTACAGTTCAATCCCTTGGTGTTACCAAACCAAGGATAAGATGTTTTTGTGCTGGTCTAGGCTAAATTCATTTATTCAATTGCTACACAAGCAACAAACAAAAGCGTAAGAAATTGCAGGTTCATTATCCTGGCGGTACCGAAAATCTAAGCTGGGCATACGCAAGCGTTTAATTGCGTCGTGAAAGTTGAATGGAAATTCCTAAGCAGAAGGTAAACTAGAAATTGTTGTAAATACGTGCACATTAAGTTGAAATGCGTTCCGACATTGGCGTTGGCGTTGTTGGCGAATACTTTTCGCAACATTAGTGGTAATGAACCACTCGTAGCTACGTGCATATTGCATGCGGAGTAAAATGGTAAAATGCAGCATTAATCTGCTTCGCAAGTTGAATGCTTGTTAGTTCTGCGCGTGTTTAAATTGTTTGCAAATGATTCGCAAAATGTGAAGAGCTGAAGGCGACATCTCAAGTTGATCCACTCTAGATCTAGTTATAGATAGATAAATAGATCTACAATCTGCACAAATATTTGTCTTTGAATTGTTGCATAAATAATTATTCATGAATTGGTGAAATACTTCAACAAGTCTTTAAGTCGTCGTCTGTTTCCTATTGCATTGCAATTGTGGATTGTCCATTGTTGTAAGTAGATACGAGTACGAGTACAGTACCGCGCGCAGACGTAAAACGTAACGCAAGGATGCAAGGATAACGTTACCCACGAGTGCATTCCACTTCAACAATGCATAAAGAACCCGGAACACATCTCCGTATACACTTACCATAAAGTGTAGTGCTGTTACCGGTGCTGGTGCTGGTGCTGGTGCTCCAGCATGCACATGCTTGGGAGAGGATGCGAGCTCAATGGACATTATAGGAGTGTAGATAACATAGTGGAATCGCGTGGAACCAAGATCAAGCGCAAGAACACAAGCAACAGTATGCTCCTATAGACAAATTCTCATTTTATCAAAATTTTCTAATAATTGGAACAGAACTTCGAACAAGAAGGAAATTAATTTCATTCTCCGTTAATCAACTGCATTTGCATGCAGGTCCTAGTTTAATGTTGGCACTGTTTGCTCAGCAATGCAATGTAATTACGCAGGCAAGACAAGAAACAATCCAACAATTGATTACCCAGTTTGCAGCGCCTCGGATTAGCGGTCATTAGCGAATCCAAACTTGAATTTGCGTCGCGGAGTGCAAGGTGCGAGGGCACGTGTTGCGACAGCACAACAAGATCCCAGGCCTGTGCTCTTACTAAACGCTGTATGTAAATTCAATGCAAACCGGATGTGTTGCTCCTGCCCCAAACTCACTCACTGGCTGTATTTATACGCCAATTGAGTGTGCAGGGGTTAATTGTGTCGTTTGTGCACCCCTCAAGTAATTATAAGCAAATTGCCGAGCAAATTGTCGAATATTCCAGATGTGATGTGAAATTAGAATTTCATTTTTTATAAGAAGAAGAATAATGTTTAAATCTTCTCAGCAGTTGTAAGACGCTGACACTGATGAATGATGCACGTATATATTAGACTTATACCCCATCCAAGAGTAAAATTAAGAATTTCCACGTTATAATTCAGTATTTAAATAATTAAGAACCATTTTCAGCAGACAAGATGAAGAAATACAAGACATGGCGGAGCGTTGCGTGTCTTGGCGTGCCTCACAACCCTCCAAGGATAACGCTAAATGAAGGTGCTAGGATTACGTCTTCAGATAAAAATGAGCATCATATCTCACAGGTGCCCGTCCTGAGTTAAGACCAGGCACGTGTACGATGAATTTTTGTCCATTTTGTGCGGCTTGGAATATGAGGTGTCTTGTGATTAAGTACACTCTGCGCAGTTCAGTTCGGTTCGGTGGAAAGTGTCCCGCTTGCTGCTGAGGTCGCCCCGAGGGGATAGCGCGTCGCCACAGTCGTCCGTCCATATATCTCCTCAGCCCCGGACGCTAACGCGACGCACACCCGCGGAATTCTAAACAAGCCGGTTAATCACATTTCGTGTTGTGTGTATACGTCCCGCCCGTCCTCCCATCTCATCCTATTCGACCGGGTCGTACGTGCCAAGTTATAAGCTGCTGGCGAGTCAGAAAGCATCGCAAATAAAAGCCCAAAGGCTAAGAAAAATGACCATAAATCGTTGTTATTTCGAAAATGATAAGAGCTCAGTCAATAAAGATAACTTTCGGTCGACAGAAAGACGGAGGGTGCACATAAACAAGGTATTTATGAAGAATTATCCAGGAAACGTAAAAAATCAAAAGAAAAACGTCCTGGTAGTGAAAAAAGTTAAGAAACTTGTCAAACATCTTCGCCTACAAACGGAAAAATGCGCATTGGGCAATTCAATCCAATATTTCTCGGGGCGTGCGTTTTCCGGGTTCTTTGTTAGGGGCTTGTGAAAGCACAGAATGTCTCCATCAGGGAGACGCAACGCGTGCAGATGCCACGTGGAAATCTATAAAATATATTGAAAAGTAATCAATCAAGCGTAAAAATTGAATCAAGCAAACTTTGCGAGGATGTGCGTAGCTTTAGATATATTAGAGAA
>NBZA01001305.1:26338-41160 GCA_003054995.1 Aleochara bilineata
AATGAATAAAGAAAAAAGAAATTCATTTTATATTTTCACACATAATACACATAATAGATACACGTATCTTCGTTTGTCGGTATAAGTTTTCGTCGTCTGCAGGAGCAGTTTCTAGATAACTCACATAGTTAAGTATGTCGAGTGGTGGCTGCATGATTTCATATTGCATACTAGCTAGCTAGCTAGCTGCTGGTAACTTGTCCTCGTAGGTATTATTAATAACGAACAACAATTTTCGCTGCAGCCAGCGCGATAAATAATTGAGCTACTTCTGCATGAGTAACAGCATCGTTTATACGATATGCGCGCGCGTTGCTTCACCGCGAGCTGAAGTATATATGATGACGTGGCGTTGCGTTGTGGCAAAGCAAGTGCGCTAGCGTTTATTAAATAACATATTCACGCCGAGTGCAGACAAGGAAAATTCCTGCAACCCTTGCTAGACCGATATATTATATCGCGTTGTCACCAGCAGGACTGCAACCCCCAATTCGCCACTTATCAGCAAATAAATTTCGTCCTGGGATTAATTAAAAATATGTATTGAAAAACCCACCTGCACTTTAGTGCAATTTCCATTCAACCGCGGCTGATGTTTGTGAATTAATGAATTCATATTTTAAGCATTTGCATATGAATTTCCAAAGACGTGGAGCGTTAATTAGCGCATTAATTAGTAATTGTCGAATGTCGTTCTAATGCGTGCGCTAGATGGAAATTTATATCACTCTCGGCATTCACGCACGGCTAATTATTGCATCCCGAATCCGAACGTCGCAAGCAAGATCCTTGAACATGTAGGATATGGGATATCAAAGATGCGACTGGCGTCATGAGTTCATAAGGCTGCCCGCCTTTCTCGGCACTAATTGGTAATGCGAGCTGTATGCAGAGTGATAATTAAGTGCCACGTTAAACCCGTCACACGCTTGCCTGCATTGTGCTGCTGTGATAATATGTATTCATCCGCTATCGCCTCATATGCATACGGAAATCAACGTCTAATTAAGAAATATTACGCTTCATTAATTCGCCAAGAACAAACACGAGTCAATATTGTTTAGTATTGTTATGATTAAAACCGCGAGAAACTGCGTGACTGCGAGTAGGATGGATTTTGTAACGGCCACAAAGTTGTAAGCCATTTCGGGCATTGTTAGAGCATGGATTATTTTTATGAAGTTTGTAAAATGTTACAAACTCGTGTTTCATTTGCATTTTGCGGCCCGCCGGCGGCTAAGTACACCTAAGGACGGATTCGATGCTGGGCTCTTATAGCGGCGCGCTGTATCACCATTAACGCGGAAAACGATCGTTGTTTTAAAGCTTTTATATACTCGAGTGCTGAGCAGGAAGCAACCCTAATCAGAGCACAACACAACGACGCAACGCAAAATTGCAGATTGCGTTTCGTTTGGGTCTTTTTTGTTGTGCAAACCTAATTCGAAACCTTTACATCTGAGGTTCATTAAAATACGATGCAAAAATTAAGATTAAAGTTAGTTAATTTCAAATTTAATTTACATAAGCTTTCAAAGAATTTCGGTTAATTACTTTCCTCTACCTGTAACAAAATATTCCAGAATAATTTCGGTTAGATTTAATAATCAAGCGGCGAGTGCCCATTGTGCTAATTAACTTGAGAGCCAGAGTGAATAATTTCTAATCTGCCGTGAACAAAATGCACCCTTGATTGACACGGACACAACCCTTTGACCCGTGTACTCGTTACATACATGCATGCATACACATGCTGACACCCAAATATTCGCACAAGCTGGACGTTGTACTCATTCATGATTAGCAAACAGGAACAACACAGCAGGCAAACAACAACAATTCACTTGTGCGGATGTGACCAATCCGAGAGCTTAGCAAAACAAAGTTAAATTGATTCAGAATTTGAAAGAACAAAAAATTAAAAACCTCATGGCACCCGGTTGGGTTTTATTTATCTGGTAAACGAGCAAACTGACTGACTACGGCTACGTTTTTGCCGTGGATGAAAAACTCGGCGTTGTTGCAATTTGTTACAAAAAATATCCGAAGTTGATTCTTTATTGATAAACCTGCACAACTCGTGTACAACAATGGTGCGAGGCATTTTTCCATTGTAATCAAAAAGGAAACAGCAAGCGGCGACCGCCAAGTGCAGCGCTGGAGCAAAGGAAGCAGAGCACACACAAGTGGCGGCGACACAGGCACGCATCCATGCACACAATCATCCTCGGAGCCGGCTGCTGGCGGGTTCTTTAACCCGAATTCGAGGCAATCAATCACTTCAGACGCAATTTCGCCGGCAACGACGCCACACCAGCATTCACCAGGCATTATATCTGCACGTCCACCGCGCGCAGATATATGGTGTGGAGCAAGACGTGCCATCCCGCCATTGTTGCAGGACATCTCAATATATTTGTGTACTGTACTTATTTATGCTCTACGGGAGGTTCAAGTAATCATCTCGGCCAACTGTCTAAGATACTTTGGAAGACTAGGCCTTCTAATGATCTTTATGATGATATAATGAACTAAATGTGTTGGAAGTTTCTTCAAGGATAACGCAAAAACTAGAGGTAAAAACCAACATTTTCTTTCTGATAGACTGGTATACTGATACACTTTGTATTGCCTTATGTATCTATCGTCTTATGGTACTACGTGCTATTTCAAAATATCGACCGCATTGAACTTGATAATAACATTTTCTTGATTTATTATCTATCATGTAGCGCAAGAAATTTCATCTTGGTTTTAAGTGCACGCTACGTACACATTTTTTCATTATTACAATACGTATTTATACGTTAATACGTAAAGTTCTTTTTCATTTCTTAATTTTTTCTTATCACAAATGTCACTAAAACTTTTCCTCATCAATATGTCTGAGCCTAGTCTTGAGCAAAAGCAAAAGTAGGAGTAAAAGTTGTCTGTTATCACCCAAGGCCTAGACTGCTCATAAAGCAGACAGAGTTTAATTCACTGAGCGAATAAGTTTTGATGCCCCAAACATTCATCCCCTAATGATGACACGCTAAGACGCTCGTCTCTTCAAATGAATCCTTACCAGCCTCCCCTGCGGTCCGTCATTACAGGATAATTTTTATCTTTTCAAGGATTCACAAGATTCACAAGAGAAAAAGTATTCTTCAACTTTACGACTACTTAAATGTTAGTAATCATACTTAAACGCTAATAAGACATCAATAATAAGCCAGCAAGTTAAGTTTCTACGCTAAAGTCAAGGACCTACAGCAGTTCTTGCTCCTTGCTCCTTTCTTATGGTCGTTTTCCTGTTTCTGTTAAATATTCCAATATAATTATTTGACGCTAACATTTCAAGATCACCCTCAGATTAGGTAAATTATTGTTTCAACCAGATGTATGTATACGATAATAGGATTCATTTCGTAAATCCGCCTTGAAGGCGATATCTTGTAAAAAATCTTAAAACGCTGCCAGCAAGCCGAAAATTCATGCTCGATGTACAAGATATGCACATAAATTACGCGCATCAGATCGCATCCATCGTGTTTGCCGAGGACTTTCTCTACTTCTGCGCCGCGCCGTCTTATTGTCAAGCATGTTTGCAATGAGTGAAGGCGCTGAGCGCAGAGGAAGTGCAAATATTTGGCATACGTCTTTAGCTTCCTGTCTTTCTTCATATGGATGTAAACACAACAGTCTTTGTAGGCTTTTACTTGGGCATTACATTTATTACAGCGCGTCTTATTCTTTAAGAACAGGAACAGAGCCAGCAGAAACTTTGTAATAAAGTTTTAATGAATAATTATCAAAGTTTTCGCCACGTTGATAACGTGTATTGGAGTACGGCGCGGAAAAATGTGAGCTCATTTAAAAGTCATTAAAAGAAGCAGTCGCTAAGCTTGACCGCGCTGGAAAAAATGTCGCCGGAAATGCACAAACCGGGTGCGTCCACGTCCTGTGTAGATTATCCTTGTTTCTAATTTTAATGAGTCCTTGATGTCTTTGTCTCCTATTGTACTCTGCTTATCACGCGTGGTGCCTCCTCAAGCACTAAGAAAAACATGAGATATAAGAATATTTTCTTGAAGCGAGTTTATTTCTGGCCAATTCAATGAATGCTATTGATAGAGTGCTATAATAGAGCTTCCGAGACGCAATTAGTTTCTTGTTGTGTGTGCGGCCAGTGAAGCATTAACTGCGCATCAATTAAATCCCTCCTAAAGAGATAGTAATTCGGCGTCATGCAAGAAATGACTTGGCAATTTACCATTGGACATCAAAAGCATTATCGACAACAGTTAACAAAAGGAGGAGAGATCTCTCTATTAACAGTGATCTGAATAATTCAGAATTCGTGCTGAATCGCAAACGATTGAATCACCAAATATATATACTAAGTGTTCTCTACCCAAGAGCAATATTCAAATAAGAATTATTTTTCAAGAATAATGATTAAACTTTTTACAAAGAAATGTACAAAATAGGAATCATTTTCTTATGGAAAACAGTGTTTTGCTGCTTACAAACATGATAGATGTCATTAGTTAGTTGTTAATAGTTTCGTGATACGTACGACTGTAAGTAGCTGGACGATAGCAGAGACATGTACGTTTTGGGACAATATACACTTGATAGATGACAAATCAATAACATCCTCGCTTGGTCCTTGGTCACGTAACACAGAAACCCAGAGCTAAAGCCAAAAACCACCGCACACCAACTACATGCATGCATGCACAGCATGGCTGGCTGTCTCTATTCCATTTCGGTTCACATCCGGCCCCCGGATCGAAAATATAATTAATGAATCGATAATAAATCTTGATTGCCATCCACGTATGGAACGGCGCGGCGGGCGCAGCTAATTATTTTCGATTTTCAATTTCTGTTACCGAGCGTCTCGCAATCATTAATATCAGCGAGTTTCGAGCTTTTTGTATGAATTATCCGTACTTGTACGTCGGCGAACGAATTCAATTTGCGATCATTTAAATTGAATTGAATTAATTATGTGCACGCCGGAGTGGGCTGGCCGATAAATAGCCAGGAAGCATCATTGTCGAATCCAATTTACTCAAAAGCGCGCAACTTTTTATCAATAAATTAATTCGCGACGTCATTTGCATAAATCATTCATTCGCACGGCTGTGTAGCCGCCTGAATGCTGTCAGTCACGTAGCGGTCGCAAGCGCAATTTGTCTCTTAATTTATAGGGATTATTTTTAATTAGAAGCGCTTAGTGTCACCACCACTCACTTGTCTTGTTCTCCTCGTACCGAAATCTCGCTTTTGTTTGATTCCGTGTGGTTTGAGTTTCGATGCAAGTGAAGCAAGAACAGAACCGTTTTCAGCCGCTTGCTATTAACATGTCATATGATTATTATCTATGGATTATGAAGAACATGGGTGATAATAGTATCAGTAATGCTGAAAGATTACATCTCATTATAATGTAATAATTTATGGCTTGTAAAACCGTTATTAATGCAGAAATGCAATTATAAATTTATATGAAAAACGTTTCGTAGCACTTTTAAGATATTTAACTTTAATTGAGTTTTAATCAAGCAAACAAAGCGTTTACGCAATTCGTTAACGTTTAGGATGCCTGCCTCTCTATTAACATGCATGTATAATTAATTAGCATTGTGTAATGAACTTGTTGATTAAGTAATTACGCGGCGTGTTGACGATTACCTAATTTCTAATGAAATTTGTATTTTGACTTAAGATATTTCCAAAGAAAATATAACTTTTGGCAAAGCAAAAAATGTTTGTTACTAATTTTCTTGTTAACCCAGAACCTCATGAATAAAACCTTGCAGTAAATGTAGGTACATTCTATTGGATTTTCAATTATGTGGAAAATGTGTGCAGGAATTTGTGACACTGACAACTTGTCAGGCAAAAAATGTACAAGGAATGCAATTTTGCTACTTTCTTTGATAAATTACACCAAGATAATCAAATTTAAAAATAATTATAAATTGGAATTTAGCATTGAAGCAATAACTAATTTGTCTGATGATGTTTTTAAGGAAAAACCAGATCAAAAATCTTGTTTTGCATTTCAAGGACTCAAGGAGCGTAAGTCCTTAGACTACAGTGTTTAAGAAGACACATTCTCTGCAAGAAATTCAATTATTCCTGGTTTATATCGTATTTGCATAACATTTAAACGCACCTAGTAGAAGTGAAAAATATCACGATTTTCCCTTATAATTCCTGCAAAATATTTGCACAAATTCATTAAATTTGTAGGAAATAACAAGAAATCTAATAGTTCTTCTTGATTTATCTTCGTACTTTTATTAAAGCCAGAATAGTTGAATTGGAATTGAAAAAAGGGAGTATGTAATAAAAAATTGGATGACATTCGAAATGAATTATGAAATGTTGGCCGCTCACCGTCGACAGGACAGAATGGAGGACTGGGAAGGATAATGGTCAGTCGAGCAAATGCGGTCCAGCGAAATAATATTGTCTTCTTGGCGTGCCGAGCGGCAGGGATAAAAATGGGTCGTCTTTATCACGTTGACATTACGTATTAATCTCAATCTAAAAAGCCTCAGATGTAGGTATATTTCACGCATTCACATATTTAGCAAATACCCTCGAGTGCCACCCTCCCCATAACCTCAAAAACCCCACGCACCTAAATGCAAACCCTCGCTGTATTTTGAATTTTCCCAGCATTTCAAGAGCAAATATCATATAATTAAATCATTTACGTGGCTTTCGGCAATTCTGCATTTGTTTCCATCGGTTACGTTTACGTTTAAGTTTGTATGGGATAAAATTCGTAATTAATTGGTTTTGGCCTAACTGCGGCAGCCTTGAGTTCAGTAACATGAATCCTGATCCTGCAATGATTCTGCTGTGTTTGCTTCCATTCGGTGATGATCGTGCGCCCTAGAAGCGATACGCTTTGTTTATTAACTAAATTATGATTTACAACGAAAATATGAAGCCCGAAATCAACAAACGTCCTCTCGCAGCAGTAATTTCACGGCGGCAGACGCAGTGTAACTCGAAACGCACGCCGGCGCCGCGCCGCGTAAAGGAAATGATACTTTGTTATCGCATAAATTAGGAAACAAACTCCTCAGCGCCGGCTACTGGCTCATAATTCATGCCACTGCCGGCCCACGCAACAAAACGCGCCTGACTGTTGCGCCTTCGCATAACAAGCAGGACTAAACACACACCCGCAATGCTCCTGCCTCGCTGGCTATCTAAACATATTAAATATTCGATTTGTTCCCAGCGATACGGCAATATTTTCCTGGCATTCAACATTCACCTCCTTGATCAAAAAATTCTTTTATTAATTTTCTCCCAGAAGCGGAAGGTAAAAAATGAGAAATATGTTTCTTTCAGATTTTATCTGAAATATTAAATAATTTCGCCTGAAACCTGAATTTGAATCTGAATGCAACAGAGAATTATATTATGTCTACCTTGTGAGTTAATTGAGTTTTTATATAATATTTAGTCCTTTGTTCGTATAGATTGTTTTCTTAGAATTTTCATCAAATTTCAAAACAAATCATATACCTACTGAATATAAAAAGCAAAATAAAATATTACAATCACGTAGGAAAAAGATACGTCTTAGCGGATATTGACAGATGGTTTGGAAAAGAAACGGAAGTGGCCTTAAAACCATCCAATGAACGGACAGAAGACGATAGATATTGAGTGAAATGTGGGCAATGTGCCTGCATTAAGATGATCGTCTTTGAAGATATCATTGAAGATCAGGCAACAGATGCACAAGAAGCAAAAGGAACGGAAATGAAAAAGACGGATGAGCCATAACCTATCAGGCGTGTATTTGTGTATTAAGGACGGCCGACTAGGCCAATATACTTTGTGGCTAATAAAACGCAATTTACGAAGTCGGCCAACAGCGGAATTAATCATCCCTTGGCGTTTCAATAAAATTGCAGCAATAACGTACGAGTATAAATATCAATTCCGCTCAGAGCGGTCTCATTAAAAGAGGCAACAAATGCCTTTGTAACTTGCAACCCAATCAAGGAAATCACAAACAGAGTTATTTCAGGAGACATTCCAAAATGTTTGTCGTGCTTTCGCATTTTTCTCTGAAACCCTAAACGTTTCGATGGGGAAAGTAAAGAAAGGATGCAAACGAACAAAAACATTCCCACTTCTTAGTCTTAGTTTCTTCACTATCCTGGGAGCCAAAGCTGCTGGCTGTGTCATAAACCAAAAGTGATTTTGTATAAGGAAGAAGCCGAAGGACGAAACACGAACGAGAACGAGTGAGTATCATAACACTAACCACAACTATTCCGAGATGAGATATCAGCCGTTTTCTCCGCTAACTCTTTCCCGCTCTAGTCCTGAAACTACAAACTGTGTACTGCAGCAAGAGTGAGAGAGGTGATGGACGATATGTGCACCGTTTTTGGTTATGCTATGCCATACTATACTTGACAACGTATAGCATTACGTCGGGCGGTCGCGATAAGAATGCGGCGATAACCCTCATGTTCTTCGCCTGGCTGCTGTTTCGCCGCCGAGCGGAAATGCGCAGAACGGCAAATTTGGGCACTGATACCTTGCAAAACCTCCCAAAATCCCAAAATGCATAGCGCATCAAGCGTCAAGCACCGACCGAAAGAAATATGGTAGATTCCATAAGAAAATCCAATAGCTGACTGCCTTTTCTAACTTCATTCCAACGCGTCAAGCAAAACGCTATATTTGTTTAGGTAAATACAGTTTCTGCTCTTGAGCTCAGCAAAGAATATACTTAAGGCAAAAGAACAAACAATAATTTTAATATTTCGTAAAGACGTGCAAAGCTGCGACGATGTTTCTTAAGACAAACACAACATATATCGTGTGTCTAGTGTTTCTCCACTTTGAGAGTTTGAGTTGAATCGTTTTCCCGACAGAACGTTGCTTATAAATGTATGTATGTCTGGGGTAGACAAATACAGCAAGAATAACAAATATATTCGACGTTTTCGAGCGAAACATGAGAAGTAAGCGACTAGAGGAGAGCGAATAAGTCTGAAAGAAAAGGCAAGTTGTGCAGATGAAGGAAGAATTACTTTGGTAAACAAACACGCTCCTTTCAGATATTACTATGCATTTGTATTTCATTTCGTCCTGCAGCGCAGCGCTTTGCATGCCCCCAGCTTTCGTCTGGCTGGCGAGCTGCTCTTCTTTGAACCTCACGTCTTGCAGTTAAGTCAATTTACATGCAGTTTCTCTGGCATGCAATGTTCGTCAGTTATTTGCATATTTTCTTTATTTACATGTTTGCTTTGCCAATATATTTAAAGCCATGGATATTTCTCATTCTACTACAAAGACATTAGTTATCTATTACATTTTGTTTTCAATTTACGTAACTTTTAAATAAAATGTAAAAATATTATGATAAATTGACTAGTTAACTATTATACTTAGTTATATCAAAAGTAAAACATGAAAAATTGTAACAATTTGTTTGAAAATTGAAACCATAATCATAATTACATTCTTGCATGATGTTTCGCGTTCACTTAACTTCCTGCCGCGAGTCGAGTGTTAGTCTAAGTCTTTGCTGGCAGCCATTATATAACAATGCATGAGAGGAAAACTTGACAAATTAATGTTTGAAAACGCTCCAATTTGTTGGAGTTACAATCCGCAAGCGGCAGTTGCGGTGGTGGCGGCGGCGGCGGCAACGAAAAACCCATCGACGAGCTTCGCGCCGCGCACTAAGTAAGACACACTCGGAGGTCGTCTCTACAAGACGATTAGTTCAGCTGCTCATGTCGGCATTAATGCTTTATGAGCTACATGCACGTTCGTTACTTCCTTCTCTCTAACTAAGCAACTAAGCAAGTAAGGTGAAACACACGAGGCACAAAACACAGGAATCCTGGGAGTTTCCGTGACGTTTCCTACCCTATAAACTTCAAGCAGCACTGCCAAAGCAGCCTAAATCTACGAATGAAATGAAATTCTCGCACAATGCGCTAATTTAATCACCCACGCGCAATTGACGCGCAATGCAACACAAAGAAAAATTCAATTGCGCAAAATTCGGTGTTGTTTTAATAAATTTATCTAATTTGCATATCGAATGCAACAGATGCAACCCCAGCGCAGCGATAATTGCCGACTGAACCAGATGGACATTTATTATTGGCAATTATTGCAATTAACGTGCCATTCATTTATGCGCACATTTCCGCTTTTTACTGTCCCGAGAGCAAATTATATCCTTTATTCGCGCAATTTTTCAATGCAATAATTCGTTCGTCAGATATATTCAAATATTTCTCGCCGGGAAATGTCGCAGGCGGGATCGCCATCTCCATTATTTGTTTGTTTGGCAAGATGTCATCTGTATTTTTTCCACCTAGCAGAGATATCGCCGGCAAGGACGATACACGCTGTAATATATATTTGCGCGTTGCTCGCTGGCGTTTATGGAACGTCATAAATTCCCATTTCAGACGCAGACGTCGATATTTTTGACCGAAACGCGCACTCATTCATACTGCAATGTGCTCAAAAAAGGACTCTGTCCTGTTGTCTGGGCATGAAGCTTGCGTACACATGTTTCATGGCTAAACAGATGTAATACAACCTACTTCAATATACACAGAGTGTTTTCATTCAAATTCTTTTAAAGCAACTGTCTTTGTACTACTTTACAGCTTAATATTGAGAGTTCCTTAGGTTATAAGGCTGTGTGGTGAATTGTGTAACATTCAGTATAACTTCTGGATAGTATATGATAGTCAAAGCCATAAACACACGTAGTTTTTTATCTCCGGGTGTATATCTCTAACCGTTTTACATCGGGTCGCTATCGCACATTGCGTTTTACTCGACTGGGATGACCTGCACCCGGGAAATACAGGAAAGCGCAGGCAAGCAGGAAAAACAGCGCACAGCGCACGCAAAACCAATACGAACCAGCATGGCATGGCATCCAGATCTAGTGTTGCACGTGAGTCTGACCGTATATTTTCCATATATAAACATAAAACAAATTTATCACCGATGCATACACGCAGTCCTGGTCCTGCTCCATGCCATCTTCCTCCTAATAGCATATTGCCAAATGCCATTTATAACGCACTTACTTCTATGCCATTGCATTACCAGAGTGTTTTACTCAAATTAACATTCATACATGTACTCAGGACAAAGTTATTTACATGTTTGGTTGTTTTTCTGCTGAAATTTAAGAAAATACTGCAGAAAAAACCTATGTTTCTAATCCTACGTGAATATATTAAAATCCTTTAAATTATAAGATGAATTTCCAGGATAGTAAAGAACTTGAGACTTCAGACTTGATGGTGTAGTAAAATACTGCACTTCACACTGAAATACAAAATATGAGAGAAAGCATTGGCAGGACAATTTGCGTGTGGAATGCGCGCTTTGCCGAAGAAATTGTGCATAATGCATTGACTTTTATTACATTTTGACTCATTTTGCAGGATAATTTAATTCCATTTCCTAACCATTCCTAATAAAAAGATGGAAACTACTTATATTCATTCGTTCATTCGTTATTCGCGTTCGGCTGAGAGCATTTGGCGTTGATTCGCCGAAAGGAAGCAGAAAAAATGTGGCACCACTAGCATGGCATACAAGGCCCAGCATGGCAAGTTCTTAAGAAGAAAATGATATTTATGTTGGTTTTAAGGAATTTATGTTGGCAAAGTTTACACATTACGTCTGTTCTCTCGCCGCGACGGAGCTTGCATTCGTAGTGCAAATATGAAAACTTTGCCGCTAGCAAGCAAGCAACCAACGCACGAACGAAAAACGGAAAATATCGCATAAAATCCTTCATAATTAATCCCGGCCGGGCCGGAAACGCCGACATCTCGACGCCCATAGGAAACTATTTATCAAATTTTAAATTCTCTGGCATTTTCGCACAAAAGTATTTTGTCCTCGGTTTTATTCGTTTATATACAAAAAACATCCATGCACTGATTGATTTTCATCGTTTTTTATTGATATTTAATGTTTGCCATGAACAAAATCGAAACGGAATGCAGCTACGCTTAAAGCAACGACGCCGAAAAGCGTTTTGGGTAATTGCATGCGCAATCGCAATTACTCTTATCGTTTTTATGGAATATTTCGATGGCTTGACGATGGCTGTAACCGAACATGATCTATCGTGTTCGCAAATTGCCGGCCCATGTGCCGTCCACCGACGAGTCCAATTACAAGTCCGTCGTTCGATAAATAACCATTTAAATGTTGCAGAATGCGCGTCGTGCACACGGACAGTTAACGTGCAGTTTGCTCGGTGCGGCGACCAATTCCGAGGAAGTTTAATCAATTTACGACCAAATGAACTTTTACAATTTTACAATTCACCGGGCACATACCTTGCTTCCTTCCTTACAAACTTGCTTGCTTGCTTGCTGCCCTTCATGTCCTACCTCAACGTCCATCAATGTTATTTAGTTTTGCTTCAATTTCAAAATAAATTACGTTGAAATGCAAGTCACTTGAAAGCAAACACAAAAAACATGAAACTACAAGCAAAACGCTAAACATACATCGGACGTAAACAAACCGAAATTAGATTTATTCGCTCTATTGTGCATCGATTCGAGTAGACTGCACTCACTTCCTTCTACTACTAGACTATATAGATTGCAAGAGAAGAAGTGCTCGGCCGCTGTACGCAGTCTTGTGAAACACTCCATTCTGCCCACACAGCTTCTATTCAATCAGTGGCAACTTTACTGCAATTCCTGCAATTTCTCGACATATGCACACATCCTTGAAATAGGATAGAATGAACCGGGGATGCGAGTCAAAATCGAATTTATTTAACATGCAGCAAACAAACAACCTTGACGTTTGACCAGAAAACTCGTCCCTCCACCTGAGAGAACATTATCTTCTTCGTCGAAGAAAAAAAGTAAATCTGAGCAAGGAAAATATTGTGTGAAGTGCAAGTAGTTTAAATACACGCCCGAATAGGCAGCGAATCGAATTCCAGCGCTCTCGGATGAACCCAAGGAATTCACTTACTCAGCCTTAAGCTTCATCCTTTGGCTTTGGCTGGCATGCGACGCGATGCGGTAAGTCTGACGTTACGCGACATTGACAACAAAGGCAAAGAAGCAGACAACGACGCAGAAGAAGAAGAAGAAGACACTGTTTTACCTCGAAAATTGCGTTTATTTGTCAGGGCGCGCTCAATGGACTCACTACTTTGATTAGAAAAACCAAAGTCGATTGTTTTGCCGCACAAAGAAAGCAGGTATATTGTAGTTTCCTGGATCTTAAGAATTCTCCCGTTCTTCACCTTTATCTCGCTTTTAATGGTTTATTTTTGTTGGTTTAGCGGAACGACTTAGAGGCAAGTCTTGCAAGGAGGTAGAAAGATTATAACCTCCATTAAAAACCAATAATATTCAATTGGAATTACGACACTTGAGGTAAAAAATACAAGAATCGTCAGCGAATGGCGGCGATAATAACGTTTAATGCCGCGCGCACTCAAACGGCGTTATAAACCTGAGGAGACGATTGCCAGCTTATCCGCGCCGAAACGAGCAACAATAACATTTTTACAAGTGCCATTTAGGCGTAGGTACCACACACTAATTGGAAATTTAGCCTTAACGCGCGCAGTTGGATGCGTCGTAAAATTTCTCTCAGGACTTACCTTGAGCAGGCGCGTAGACGTTCAAGTAGAGGCAGTCCTCGCTCTGGTTCTTGAGATAGGGGAGCAGACGCTTGAGGTACTCCAGGCGGCCCTTCGGCATGCGTTCCAACGCTGCGGTCTCGTTCGCAATGTCAGGCAGTTTCTGAGGACACACAGGGCCTAGTTTATCTGATACTCTGACGCCGTCCCAAGGACTCGGCGCCCGAGTAGGGCTGAAGCGGTTTGACATGATCGGTGGGGTCGCGTAGGGTACCCCCAAAAACACCTCGATGGGTTTCAGGTACCGATGTTGGTCCATGGGCACAATCAGACCCTGCAGCCGACCATACCGCGTCTGGACAATTCTGCTGCTGATCTTGGCGTTCTTTGAGAAGACGTAGCCATGAGTACAGGCAATTGCCAGTAGCAGAATGACGCCAACCCACGATCCCATCTTTGAAGATTTTCGATCTACGGTGGTATTTCTGCAAAAGAAGAGAAAAACAGGACTTATTTTCTGGGTTTTCTTGGATATCGAATTAGAATTCAGTGTTCAGTCGCAGCTGTCTATCAATGGTCAAAGAAAAAAGTGCGGAAACGAGCAGAGGCCCAAAGGGTCGAACCTTTATTTATTGGAAACGCTGCCAAGCAAGCAGCTGATGGAGGTTCCTTTAAACATGAAGATTAATTACGCACGACTTGTCTAATTATATTAAAGGCCCTCCGTCAGTCAATCCCTCTAAATGACCGTAGTAACTCCTCCGATAATTTCATGTTACCAACTTAATATCGCACTAAATTTAACCAAAAAGTCCCAACAAAATTCATTCTGAATTTATTCTAAATTAAATTATATTCAAGCAGGATGCAAAAAATGATTTGTGGCCTTTTTCTAGCAGCTCCTCTATATTCTCCAACGCATAGTAAATAACACTCTTTGTACACTTGTTCGGCAGAGAATTTAATTCTGCGTCGCGCAAAAAACTGCAGGTTTTGTACGCTATTTTTTGTGTCTAAGCGTTTAGTATTCTTTATGCACGAAATACATATCTGCAAAATGCCCGAGATCCAGTTCCACTCTGGTACAGCTTGCGAGTACTGCATCAACGGCAGTTGTAGGCTGATAGTAATCCATACCAATTACAGTCCTTTGAAACTGGAAGCGAAG
>NBZA01001312.1:46382-66607 GCA_003054995.1 Aleochara bilineata
AAGAAGAATGAATGGTTGGTGTCGAATGTCGTGTCGTGGGAGAGACCCATCGCCATCCTCATCATCATTATCGTCATCGTAGTCTTCTTGTTCTTCGCCTTGCGGTGTGCACGCTTTATATCCACATAAAAGGTTTAGCTTGATTGTCGCTCTATCTCTTCATAATTAGGGTAGCACTGCAAGTGACTCCCCAGGACACAGCATCCAGGACTGGGGTTTTATGGCGCACGTCGTAAAAGTAAAAGTGTCGCAACTCGTAATAGATTCCTAATCTATTCAGTTACCCATCCAAGGACCAAGAACAACAGGTCTAGGTCCAGGTTCAGATGGGGATTCATAACCTACCCCATCGATGGATAGATGAATGTGAGAAAGAATTTGTGAAATGTGGATGGCTCTAGGCTTCACTTCACATCACATCACATCAGGTCTGTTCGTTTCGCATCAACGTGCAATCATAATCAGCGCCAAGCGCAAGCGCAAGCTCAGTATCATCATCATCGATGGGCCACGAAGAGCGCACATATATCACGAGCGGATGGACTAATGACGGGTCACGTCACTCATCCAATAGCCGACCGAGCGGCGAGGAAAAATATGAGCGGAATGGAACGCCGCGGTGTGGGATTCCAATCTCTGACGTCTACATTCCATAAACCGCAACGCACCGCACCACAAAAGCAACAAGAGCAACAAGAAAGAAGCTAGCATAACAGCCTCAGCCTCAAAGCGCGAGCGCAGAGTCAAAAAGAACAAAATACGTCAAGCACGAAGGAGGACCTTGCTTAAGTTAAGTTAAGTTAAGTTAAGTTAAGTTAACTTAACCTCACTTTGGACACGTTGAGTTTTATTAAAAAACGAAACAAAGTAAGCCACCCGGCGGCTGAATCAAGTTGATGATGAAGCGCCATTACGCATTTACATAAATTACAATAATTCAGCGCAGCGCGTTGCGGCTCGGATTATTGTTATTACGAAAATATTTAGAGAATCTATGAGCATCGCTTGTTCAATCCACCCAAAGGTATAATTTCGACTTAATAGCTCATATCCACATCCACATTCATGACTCTCCTTAGCTTAAGCTAAGCGCAAACGCAAGCAAAATTAACTTTAACTCGAAATAAAAACAAAGAGCACTAATGACTTGACCTGACAAGTCAAGACAGGGCAACAACAACAACAATGTAACAATGCAAAGGTAATTCCTCCTAATTACACATTGCTGCAAGTAGGCACCTATCGTATAGTTCTCACACTCACAAGTCAAGTGAGGCGCCACTATAAAAGTTGAGCATGCAACTATATAGGTATTTATAACGTGTTTGAAAACATTCATCCAAGTTGGAGATAAATAATCACTAAGGATCCAGATTCATACTCATACCCATACTCATATTCCTATTCGTTCATTCAATTCAAGTGAACGACCTGAAGAGACTGGGTAAATGCGTAGACACAACAAACAGAAGCGCAGTAGAAAATAATGAAGAAATCGAAGCTCAAAGCCGCATGGCGACTGTCAACTGCCGACACCTGCCGCCGCCTCGTCAAGTCTCTGATGTGTCGCGGGCCGACGGCCGCTTCGTTAGCGCACTTGACTGCAGTGCAGTTTTCGGCTTAATATACGACTTGTTCGTCACGTGCATCTAATTATACGAGGCGTCCTCATCTCCACGCACGCACTTCTTGTTCCAGGGAAGAGACAGCGACATTGGATGGACGCAATTAAACGTGCGTTAAACGCGCGTATGTACTGGCAATCTCTGGCGCGCGTCGCACTCATAAATTCACCAGGAATTACACTGTAAAATTCCCTCCTAGGCCCATACAACCAGGCAGGCACTTCTTTAATGATGCGTTTTATGTTTTTGCACGATGGACATTATTCGATGGCGGAGGATAGGATCGAGTAAGATATGATGGCAGAGTGCCAGTCGCGTCCTCCCGCGAGGGAAATGTATTTTTGTTGTTGCTTGACATGCGATATCACACATGTGGCTTGTCTGTACAGTACAGGACATACGTATGTACATATTTCTGGATCCAGAGAGCGCTAATTAATTACCTCCAGACGAATGCTTATTCGTAAATTTAAGAATTGAATTTGATTTTGAATTTTGGGGCTTGTGGTAGGTCTGTGTGAATTGCTGCTCTCGACTGGAGCGGAATGAAATGAAGGGCCTGGCCTGTCATAAACACGCGCACTCCTAGGCTTCGCTTCAGCTCCAGCTCCAGGTTCGGGTTCACACAGCAGGAGAGCATTAGCAGTGCCAGCAGGAAAGATATTTATTTATTCCTGCACGCAGCAAATGATGATTATGATGACGATGAAGCTCAGACTCAAGAGTCCAGTGCTGTTCTGTCCAACAGCAGCATAAGTACAAGTCCAAGTGCAAGCAAGGTGAAGAAGAAGAAGTTGACTCGAAGGAGAGAACGAACAAGAACAAGAACAAGGTAACAATTACGGGTCCATGGGAACCAATTACGGATGGCTTGATGGATGACCCAATCAGACGCTCTCGACTCTTCAACCAGGTCACCATGGTGAAGGAAGAGGTCAAACCGGAATACTGCAGTCAGTCCTCAGCCCAAGATCAACAACAACAGCAGCAGAGACGGAAATTCACAATAAAAGAAGTGAAAATCCTGGTGGTTGGTCCTGCGTCCTGCGTATTGACGGCGACGGTGGCGTCGCGACGCTTATGTGCTTTGGTCGACCGTGCGGCTGCGCTTGCGCTTGCATTGCGCGTTACCATGGCCGCCAGGCGGGAATGTGCCGCTTGGTTGCCGTGACAACGCGCCTGCTGCTGCCCCACCAACATCCTGCAGCTTGGCTTGGTGCGAGCCGTACAGCAGCAGGAATACTACTACGACTACTACAACTGCTACTGCAAACGCAGTGAAATGCAAGAAAAACAAGAAAAACGGATTCCTTATTGGATTGGACTGTAGATGAGAACTTACCAGGACTGCCGAGGAAGACCGAGGAGTACAGGACGCCTCTTCTGGCCGCGTCGCTCGCCGCTCGCGCGTCTTGCGGTGACGACCATTCTCTTCGATGACACCATTTACCTACAAAAAACAACAAACACAACTATGAGCCAACGTCATACTGCAGTCTGCAGTCGGCGGTCCGCGGTCGGCGGCTTGCGCCAGCCCGTGACAACCAACAATCATCGATCACACATAAACGTCCACTTCCGACAAGTACAGGACAGACAACATGTAAACATTGCTCGACTGTCGGCTCTCATTCTATGTACTCGACGATTGAATATTTCTGCATGCTGTTGGTTGAAAAATTACAGGAAACTACCATATCTATTGCTGTATGTTTGGTTGCTTATCTATCAAGGTGTGAATGAAACCCCCGAGGTCATAATGCAATTTAAATTCGAAGATTTTTCAATTACGCGCCAAACTTGCCTCGCCAGACCGGAAACTTTCCGCTTCTTCCTTTTACAGGAGGGGAATTGAACTTTTTTACTTAACTTTGCAGTGCAGTGTATGCGGTAGAAATTACAATATGTACATGCATAGACCTATAAGGCAAAGCCAAGAAGGAAAAAGGAAGAAGAAAAAGCCGTAAAAATGAAGTGAGAGTGAGGCAGAGCCGGCGAACTGCCGAGGCAGGGATACAAATACCGGAATATTGCGTTTACCGACCACCCGTTGAGCGGGAATAACATAATCCGGCGGAACGATAATGAAACTGCGCCGTCAAATTGAACGGCACTGTTATTGCCCTCTAGTCTCCAGTCTCTCTTCCTCTTTCCTTCATCCTCATTCTGCATCGCGAGCTTAGCAAGTGTAAAGTAAAGAACAAATATTATTATTTATATTTGTATTTTTATATTGTAGACCAGCCATAGTACATTGATTGTGTGCAGCGCCACCCTCGGTGTGTGGCAAGGTACCACACAAGGTATTGTGTTTCCTAATAGATTCCTAATAATAATACCGCTCGATAAATATAGAATGCGAGTGAAGTGAAGTGAGTGTTTTGTTCGACCGCGTAACGCGCCGTCATCTGTTTATCATCGATTAGCAGTCGCCACCAGCCAACCCCCGCGATTGCCCAGCAACTCAACTGCACACAACATTTATTCATTCACTTCATTCAGTTGTTGTGTGGTGTTGTGTTGTTCTCAATCAATATGAACCACACACAGCCACACACAAGTCCTGCGCTCTTAGAATTGAAATTTTTCAATGAGCTGCTTGTTTCGTCACGTGAGGAAGTAGACCAAGTGCTTGAAATGCCACTTCAAACATACATTACGCTAGCGGCGCACTTCTATAAACAAGACTTGAATGTGAATCTAAATAAACATTGGCTAATTCCACATTGATATAAACAGTTGCCTACTGTGCTGCAAAGCTACAGAGCTGTGGAGTGTTAAGTTGGTGGTGGTGTTATGACAGATGCAGGCGCAAGAGCAAGGAGGCGGCTGGCTGCTGGCTGCGATTGGTTCATTGCGCGCCCTCGCCGCTGTCGAATGCGATTCGTAAATCAAAATTTCTCTTTTCGTGACAGCCGCCGCCGGCGGCGCGCGATGACCTGCATGACGCCGCCCTTGCAAATTCCCTATGGATCATCGCGTCGGTTCCTATTTGTCGACATTCAACTATCTTGCGCAAGCCAAGTCTTGTTTCTGCACAGAGACTGCAATTGCGCTTGCGAGTGTTGTCGCGACCTAATTGTCCCTCCATCTGGCAATTGGCAATGGAAATAAACGATCGTTCATTCATTGTCACTGCATAGCTTAATGCTATGCTTAAGTCGAATCTCACTGACTGACAATGAGATGAGACCGACCGCGACTCGAGTTGGGAAGAGAAGAGAAGAGCTGTCGTCCGTTTGATTTGTTTGATTTGTTGATGCTGCTTACAGGCCACCCCGAAGAGACGCATCACAGCAGAGCGCACGCATGTCATCCGACGCGTTATAAATCACACTCGGGCGTCATGTATGTATGTATGTATTTATTAACGACTACTTTACTGACTGACCATCACATCACTTGTTTGCTTGGTTGCCTACATCGCCCATCATACCACATATCTAATGATTACATATATGTACATACATACTTCCAAGCGATATTCGGGTTGGATTTCTTGAATTTTGTTTCGTTAGTTAGTTAGTGAGTGATTGTATTTGTTGGAAGACGAACCTTGCTTAAAATAGAAAAACGTGTGGACCACCCACTCATTCATTCACTGACGCAACGCAAAGCAACGCAAGTCAAGTCAGTTGAACGCACGAAATTCGAAAGCCATCTGCTCTCTTCTCCTCAATGACAACCTAACATTGTATTGCATTAACATATGTGGTGTCCTCTTTTAATCTAAATCACTCATCAAGAACAAGACCCAAACCAAACCAAATGAAACGAATGCCACGGAAATACAATACATAACCTAAAAACATGAATGCACCAATCAGAAAAACTCTTCGTATACTCGTCTTGGACGAACGACATAACTTTGCACTGGACGTCTTTATACCGTCGTCGTCATATTTATGGCAGCGATTGAATCGCCATTGGCACTGGCACTGGCATTGCTCTATTTATACGCTTGCGCCGAAGAGTCTTCGAGCACAACATGCAATCAAGTCGAAGGATACCAACGAATAAAGAAGTTCAATTGGACTTGTATGCACGCCGAAAGAAGACAAAGCGCTGTACCTACAGTCGTATACATTATAATTGCTAATCGGTGGCCAATGGCCAGTTTATGGTCATCCAATGTAATTGCACTTGCACTTATAGGTCAAGATACGTGCCTAATAATAAGAGGGCAAGGCAAGATATAGGTCTCTTTACTTTGAGACTTTGAACTTGTAAAGAAGAAGACGAAGCCGAAGATAAAGATAAAGGTGCGATTTGTAGCCGGTAACGAGGGCGCGGTCGTTGGCAATGTCCATCAAAATCGAAGAGGAACTGAGAGGGAGAAGGATCTCCGTCGGGGGTGGCTTGAAAGCTCATAGCGCAAGCGCAAGCGTTGCGACGCCTTGCCTTCGCCTGCCTTCGCCTGCCTTGGCTTGGCTCTGGTATATAAAGTGTATGTATATGTAGCTGACGGCAGGCGGCAGGCGGCGGCTGGATGGATGAAGGTATATAGGCAACACGCACGCCATCTTGCCGCCACCCAAACGAACGAGTGCACAGCACAAGCAATCTCCCAAATGGGCACGGCGATAAGCGGAACGGTAATTGTAAAATGCACATCCGTGAAATTGGGTGACTGACGTCGCATAGGCTCTTTCTTTAATTCGGTTTATTTAAAAAATCAGCTGAGAAGGAAGCAGACCCAGTGTGGGTCTGAGGAATTGAGGATCATGCAATGCCAGACACATTCATCCTGTGGGTGAGGGACGGGATTCATACATCTCATAATAAAGTGACGTTTTCCGTGATGGGCCCGGACGGGAAAATCGATAGCCACGTCACGGGCAGTAAAAGCGCGCACACCGCCGCCAGCGGGAGGCGCACATGCGGTTGACAGCCGACAACAACGACTGCGCTGCGTTGCGCTGCGCTGCGCCCAGTTATATAAATACTCGTTCTGTGCGATCAAAATTCACCCAAATTTCTTCGCCTCTGCCTCTGCCTGTGCCAATTCAACACACAATTATACCGCAGGATAACTAACATAAATATCACATCCCAGTGTCTGCTTGCTGCTTGACTGCCTATCAAATAAAGTGATAAACTTATGGTCAATCGTTAAAACAAACTCACTCTGGATTTGCCTTGCTTTGCTTTGCTGACTCGACGTGCAGCTGCAACGGCTACTAAATAGGCTTAAGTACATGTGCAAGTACAAATCCTAGCGCAAAATCACTTAAACTCGGAAGCATCTCTACTCTAGCTTTAGTGTAGTTTAGTTTATAAACGTAATTAAGTGACTTTACGACATTCTGGCTCATTTTCCCCAAGTGTCTGTATTCGACATCCATTCAATGTGCACCACTCCTCACAGGACCTAAATATTCATACAAACATTCAGTCAGTCAGTCACTCACTCACTCAGTCAGTATCGGGACGAAATTATAGTGCGGAAATCATATGCGTCTGAGTAAATGCAGAAGCACAATTGATAATTATCAGAGAACTGACTGAAACTAAGGCAGACAAGAGGAGTGTTGAAAATTGGCGGACATTCACATCGCCAGTGAAACCAAGCCAGGCTCTTATTTAGCCATTTGGCTAATGCTTTAACTACGCATTTGAGCGCTCGTGTAATTAAAGTTAATGCGTTCGGGAGATGGGCGCGCGCTAATTAATTATTCAATAAAACGAATTGCCAATTGCCGTTGCATTTGCCATTGATATTGCTCATGCTCTTGCTGTTGTATTCACTTTTGATTTTGATTATTAACAATAGAAATGACCATACAAACTATTTCTTAAGTCAAGTCAAGTCAAAGACATATCCGGTTTCTTAATAAATTAATAATTCAATAAACTTGACAAGTTATTAGATAATTAAGTACAGATATGCAAAATCAAACGCATAAATAATAAAGAATTTTAGGTTATTTCAGTTCACTTTCTTGACATTTAAATAATTTAAACCAGAATCAACATAATTTTTAAAATTTTAAATTTTAATTAAATTAAACACCTGCCCAACTGTTTCAGCGAATAAAAAATCGAATTGAATTTGTAATCGTAATCACGCAAGCCAGTCATTAGCGCAAAAAACTTATCGGGAATTCCATCCAAATGCCCATTGCCAGCAACCGAAGAAGAATAAAAAGGTGAAAGATTATCTCGTTAATTCACATTTCCGGTCGGTGCAGAAAGACTATAATATGCTACTCAAGTTAAATACGCATGTATGTACTTATAAATGTAAGTAAGTGACTGTATGAAGAGTTGCCTATAGTGCAGCACATGACCGATTATCATAATTAATAAATAATAAATTATTCGGCGCTGGTAATTAATATCGGTGTGTGCCGGCTGTTGGCGCGGCGCGTGCAGCAGCAGAAGCTTGCGCTATGCTTGCTTCTTGCTTAAATTAATGATAGATGTGGACGTACTATGTACTCGAAGGTGTAGATTATTTATGGGCGTGCAGTGCATTGCAGTGCAGCAAAAGTTGACTTGACTCGCAAAGATTAATAAACACATTCACTCTCAGTCTCCTCTACTCTACTCTAAATTGAATTGAATGCTGTTTTTCATGATAAAACACACGATAAGAGATGCATAATTTCATTCGTGATTTCCTTGATTTACTATTGCAAATTCAAATTCAACGATGTGGAGAGATGCAATGCAAATGAGTATAAATATCAGGCACAGGCGATGAGATAGTGCGCGCCTCTAGATCATAATTAAACAGTGGCGTATTGATATAACTATAATTTAGTGCCTTTGCGCTTGCGCTTGCGCATAGTTAGTGCTTGTTGATATATGACAGCATTCCATGTGAATGTTGGTGTTAGTTGATGATGATGATGGTGTGTGGGTATGAATAAAGTGAACAATTAATTTGTGGAAAAATCAAGCGCAAACGCAAACGCACAGCAAAGCAACGATGCGTGCGAAGGAACTAAAAGACAATTTGTCTACACATGCATTCATTGTCTGTCTGTCGTCTGCATGTCTGGCATTGCATCGCATCGCATGCATATCGGCCGTTCCCGTTCGTTCTGTTCTCGTTCCTGACTCTGGCTCTAATTATAATTAATTCAATTCAATTTCACTGGCATGGCCTGCCCTTGTCCTTTCTCTACATACAGTCCTCTCGAATTCGTATTCCTATTCGACTGCAGTGAAACTCTCAATCCAATTGTACCTCCAACTCCGACTCCGACGGACAGAGCAGCACGTAACATAACATAACATAGCATAACAGAACAGACAGGATATGGTTACACGTCGTATCAGATGTACTTCAATAGCTTTAACAATTTAGGTACCCATCGCCTAATCCTAGTGCTAATTCAATTCAATTCAATTGTTTTACTTTACTTTACTTTGCATTTGCCAAATTATTATTGCAAATTACACTCCATTGTTCGTGTCTGGCCTACTTGATTAAATGCTCTTCCTCCTAGCGAAAAAATCATGATTGTATCTTGTCTCCTTAAGAAGTTACAAAGTCTTGAAAAAAAAGTAAACTTTTAAAATATTTTAAAGTCTCATAAGTCGTCTTAGAATTGATGGATTTTGATGATTTAAGCACTCAATTATGCATAATTAAAGCAGGAATATTCGTGACATTGAAATTGTAGCAAACGCAGACTTGCGTGCTGGTTACAGTCGATTTAATGTCATTTGCTAGCTGGGTTCGACATGACAAATTGACATTTAAATTACTTTACTTTGATGTAATTTTTTAAGGTTAAGCTTCTATGTGTGCATGTAAACTAAGGTCCATGGCATAAGCACAACTGCAATTAAGTTTTCCTCCCCTAGTCAGTCAACAGTCGGTTGAAAATTGTGCGACATGCGATTCACCTGTTAGCGCAATTCCCATGTGAGCTTATAAAACGCAACGAAGGCAACCCAACGAACACGCATAGTGGCTCTTGCGTTTATGTCCCTAAACAGATTTTAATGCGCGCTCGCCGCCGCCACCGGCACTGCCAATGCCGCCCCCGGGTGGCTCATCGAAAACAATGTACACTCGTGGCCTGGCGTGGCATGGTTTGTCGTGTCTATCACGTACCAGTCATTCGTTCGACGTACGATGACGATGATGTTTTATGTTCGCAGTCGATTTTTCCTCGATCTGAGCCCACCACGACATGGCCTGGTGTTTTAATCTATCTCTCGTATCGTCATCATAAAAACGCTTTACGACCGTCATCTCGCGCACGTTACGACCCTTATCGAAGAAGATCGGCTATAAAGTCGTTTAAATAATAAAAGCTAAAGAAAAAAGCTGCTGCTTGCGCTCGCGACGCGAGTACAATAAACGCGCATAAAAATATTCATTTAACTGCTTCCTCAAGACGTTGGCTGCGTTGTGTTCCTGAAGAACACACGTTCTTGAAGTATTATTATTATTATTGATTCAACCACATGTTCAGCCCTCGCCCAGAAACAGGTACAATTTCAGCAGTCATGTTTGATTAACTTTAAGCGCGAATAACCCAAAAGAAGCTTTGGTTTGGTTTGATGGGCAGGCAGTGAGTGTTGTTATTGCTGTGCAAAAGTGAATGAATATTTAGTGATTTATGGCTTTGGCCCATTACGTGTATTACACAACTCAATACAACTCAGGTGACATGTGTGGCCCTTTTCGAAGAGCGGAGCCCTTCTGCTTCTTGCACGGCATTTAATTTCATGTTACATGCATATTTATTTGCACTGGCTGGTGTGTGTTTGTTATGATGTTTTACGATATTTTTATTTGCGACTGCGCTGAGCGAAATTTCACGGGCGCAAGGCGCAAGAAGTAAAACGTAAAAGAATTATAATGCCGTCTCTTCGTTTGGTTTCGTTTGCAATCACAGAGGTGTAGGTGGTCGGCCGCGAAAACAAATACAAATTGCAGCGCGTGGATGCACGCCGAGTTCGTCCGTCAGTCACGCCGCTGTTCGGATTTCACGCGCGCTCGCGCCCCGTTCACTTAACGCCTCTGTAATTAAAACCGCGAGCGCGAATGCGAATGTGAATGCAAGCCTAGGCTAGTAATATAAAAAGCCACCTGAAAGAGACCCACCTCATGGAAATATCTCTATTTCCGATCAAATAAAAGCATAAACCTCGAATTTCACTGATTCATATCATTTTTATTTTCATTCAGAATTTTCAAATCCTTCCCATGGAAATCTAACTTAACTATGTACATTTCCTGAAACTCAATTAAATGTAGTTTAATTAGCTGAAAACCGTATGATTGTATCTCTTTTAGTTTAGAAGTTATAGCCTTCTAAACTTCAACTTCTTTTTTGATATCAAACACTCTAAAATCCAATAAACGTTCTAAAAAAAAGACGATTTTTTAAATGATCATAACTTCATTAAGAATTAATCGATTTTAATGATTCAACCACCCATTTTCAAGTAAATTTGAAGAGGAATAATATGAAACAGTCAACTTGCAGTTATCTCTTCTAATTCGCCCTATTTTCAATAAAATAAAATGAGATTTTCCAAATTTCGCACTTTCAAAATCCGGTTTTTTTGGACTAGATTTTTCTAATATTATAAAACTATTCACAAATGCTAAAAGCACATGCTCCGATACTCAGATAAATGAAGTTTAATCAGGTGCAAACCGCATGCGAATATCTTTCTTCGTTTAGAAGTTATGGGCTTCTAAAGTTGACTTTTTGTTTTTGTTTTGAAAACCACATTACACTTACGTAAAAAATTAACATAAAACCATATTTTCAAAGTGCCATAACTTTCTTAAATATTAATCAATTTCAATGGTTTAAACACTAATTTCAATTAAAATTTGAAGCGGAACACGATAGAACCATCTATAACTTGCTACCTCCCATAATTCAAATTTTAGCAAAACTCTTGCGTACAAAGGCATTTGGTGAATAAATTTCTTAAAACAAGCCCCCTTTTCTTATCCATTACAGCAAAAGCACAACCAGACGAGCACGAAGACTCTAAGTGAAGTGAAGTGAAGAGAAAAGGGTGTGTAATCTATATAAAACCGAACATGACGTCAATCGCATACCAAACAGTGGCGGCAGGAGGCGGGCGGGCGGATGGCGGAAATGTCCTCAGAAGGAATACATGAAACTATAAGCAATGCCGCTGCATCCGGCGCAGTTTGGGGTTCAGGGCACGTCACGCGCTGATGTGACGTCGGGCTCGATTCTATTCCTCTCGACCGCAAATAGATTACGTGCTCCTTGCAACCCTCGCCGTGCTGATGCTGCTACAAGACACGCTACAACGTGTTACAATCATCTGCACCCGGACCGCAATCGCGAATGCCACGCACATATTTATTATTTCATTATCGTTCATCGTCTCCTCCGTCGCTCTAATATATTTAATACATCGCCACCCGCCAGCCACCCGCACGACCCCTAATCGTCCTAAATCTGCTCCTAATCATTTAAAAATTCAAATCTTTCAAATTTATTTAAATTGTACATAACAAAACACATTTTAAGTGATAACTTTTAACTTATCTCTACGCCTATAATGGAAACACGCCTTGAACAACCAGTCGTAATAGTTTTATGCTAATAGATTCTAGCCAGCTAAGTGCAGGTACTAATTAACCGATTAAGAACTAATTACGTATGCAAATAAATAAATAAATTTAAAAAACTAAATCGTAAGTAAATGATCATTTGTACTTCCCGAGATTAGTTGTGAAGGAATGCAGGGTGAACTCGAGTAGAAAACAACCACTTACCCATGGCATCTGCAACAGACAAAGAAAAACAACGAATTAGATTAATTAGTCAGCCAATTAATAAATAATTATCTATCTATCAGGGCGTGGGTTGATTGAAAAAACACAAACACAAGAAGAACCCACTGTTTCTGTGCGTGGACTGACTGAATGAACATACATATGGTTCGGTTCTGTTCTTCGGTTAATAGCTTCGAGCAGTGCAGTGCTGGTAACACTCCCACTTTTAGCACGACGCGACGCAACGCGACGCGAACTCATTTATTTTTTTGCGGGGATACAAACAGCCAAGGTGAGTGTGGTTGGGCCCAGCCAATAAGTCCGTCATCATCGACACCACAGCCCAACACTAACTGACTAACTGAAGTGCCAGAGCAAGCGCAAGAACAATGGGTTGCATAAATGAATGGAATGAAATGAGCATAGCATAGCATAGCATCGCATGCCCGGTAGCTGCAAACTTTTTAGCGCCGGCCGTTTAATTAGATGCGCATTTTTTGCCTCGCCACTGCACTGCAAGGCACAGCGTCGCTCTCCCTGGCCAATTTTGCATTTTACAATTAGGAATCTGTCCCATTACAGCCAGCAGTCAGCTCTGCGCCGTTTTCATACATAACAAATGAACTTTCAAGTTATTAACTTCTTTTAAATACATTTCTTCAGCCAAGTAACCGGTGGTCGTCTCTTCTCTTCTCCTCTCTTCTCTTCAGCTTCTGCCCTTGAACATCACTCTAACCAAATGAAATAAATCACGTTGCACTGCACTGCACTGCATTAGTTTACTCAATAAACTAAGCTAAAGCTGCAAGTAAATCCGTTGGTTTGTAACTTCCTGCACTAAATTTATTATTTTTGCTCGTTTGTACACCACAGTGACAATAATGTGCAATTCGCCAAATGGCGCGTGAATTAATAAACGAACAATTAAACTATATACTCCTCTGTGAAACTGTAGGCAACCAACATTACACTAGATTATATGCAGTTTCCTTTAGCCGGTGATATTTTTAAGGAAAGATGTAATGTAATGATAAAATTAGGCAAAGACAGCCACGAAATGGTAAGTAAGGGAGTGATAACTGCTGAGGACGAGCGAGGGAAGATGCACATTGCTTTTTACGCGGGGGCGGCAATGACGATGCTCAAACTCATCCTCATCCACGCCTTTGCAATATCATCATCAAACGATCAAAGCCCAGAAAAGAGGCAAAAATGATGCAAGCAGTTGGCGAATTTCATTTAATTAATGACAAATCAAAAATAGCCTATAATTCATCCGAAGACACGTTCATCCATCCATCTATCCAGGTGTTGCTTCCCGTAGCATGACGGTACCACATAACACCCCCGATCCGCCTCCGCCTAAACGGTTGTGGATGCGCATCACACCTTCGTCGGTCACGCGATCTTCAATTCCCGTGAAAGATTAATAGCCGCCGAGCAGACCACGGAGACGGTGAATGCAAGAAATGCAATTTTCTAATCAACCCACAACGCAACAACAATAACAAATCTATTACACCCTTGCATGGCTCGCTGCTTTCTGCTTATTGAATTTTATTGAATTCTTATTCACCAAGGGCTGCCTGGCTGGCTGGCTGGCTGGTGGGTTGTCTAATCAATAAAACTGCGCTTTTTACCACTGCCAATCCCAAGATAATCATTTGTATTACGACGCTGTTACATGCACTGTTTTACGAGAACTGACGAGCCAGGAGATGAAGAAGAGAGGAAAGAGTCACAGTCAGTTGGCTGCCACTTGACTCGCTGGTGGCTCGCTGTCGAATGTGTAATGTAATGTCGCCTATAAAGTTTATGTCTTCGGCCGTTACGGCGTCTTAAACGCGTGTGCGCGCGAATCCGGGATCCGTTACTGCCATTTAGACACTACATTCGCTCGCCTTGGTTTGCCTTAAAACACACTTGAAACAAAGCAACAGCAGCAGCAACATCAGCACCAGCAAAAATCGTCCTTTTTATGTTATTGCGCGTTTGTCGCATTCTCTTCGAATGACCTAATAATATGTAACCTAACCACGTTTGTAACCTAAAACAACAAATCGTCATAAAAGACAAGACCTATTGCCAGACCTGAGTCTGGGCCTGAAATAACAAGTCGCAGGCAATAACACAATGAATTTCTTTGATCTGTTCTGGTTTCTGCAGACTTTTGCTACAGAATAATAAATGCAAGACGAGAAAAGGCATTGCCATAGAGTTATTTAAAACTGCAAATAGATAAGGTTTAGTCCGTCCGGGTGTAAGGGGAGGGCTTGTTATCTTTGGCCAATTTAAAATGTTCATTAGCGCGATAGCAGAACAGAACAGAACAGAACAGGGAAAAAGGAGCCGAAGCAGGCACAAGGCGCGACATGATGAATCGCTGCGCGGTAACCGAACGCCCGAAGAGACAAAAGAATATCTCTGCCGCGCCTCGCCTCGTCGTCCAATATCTTAATTAAACTTGCCAATTTATTCCCTCGGCAGCAGGCGAGTGTTCTCATTTCTTCGCGCGTTTTTTCTCCTCCCCGAAGTGAGTTCCTTCAGCTCAGCTCAGCTGAAGAAGAAGAAGAAGAAGAAGTGAAGCCCATGTCTGAATATATTTTTTGTTTTATTTCACTTCACTTCAGTTGAGTTGAGTTCAGTTCAGTTCGTTTTAATTCCATCCCAGCACGAGACAATGCATTAGAAACTGAAGAAGTAGAAGAATGATGGACAACTATATACTTAGCTCACTTAGGGCGACACAACAATAAGAAATTGGTATCTAAATTGGACGATTTAAAAATATAAGAGTGTCGCTGTACGCGCGATGAATGAATAAATTATTAGCTTGCGGAGCGAAGTGGAGTGGAGTGGTGTCCCTGCGAAGAGACTTCCCAATGGGAATACAACTTCAACTTCAAGAAAGAAATAAAGAAATACGAAAGTAAAATAAAAAATGCATTGCCAGCGAAGACAAAGAAGACGATTTGTTCTTATCAAGGTGACGTAAAGTGAAGTGAAGTGAAGTGAACTAAATGAATACCCACACCGATAGCACAGGTCACAACTTGAAGAAGAGGGCGAGTGCTTGGTGTTGATGAACTTCTCAGGTCTTAGAATGAAACTCCGATATGAATTATTTGAACTTATGTGCGATAAGAGCAAGAATAAGTCTTTTGATGATGATACCGATTGATAACAAGACGCTTTACAAGCAATCTTAAGACGAACTTCGTCCTGGAAGGTGTCAGTGCATGGCAAACTAAGCAACGCTAGCTACCCTTTCTTGAGGAAGTGCGTTGAGGAAATTTCTTATCAGTCAATTCCCTTCATGCTTTGGCACGTTTACTTGCTTTGTCTCGTTACTTCGGTCTTGGTCTCAGTTTCGGTTCCGATTGCGAAGTTGAAGTGACAATGAGAGTGACTCCAACTCCCTCGCATCTCATTTTTCTTCTCTTCCCGGCGAGGCGGTGGTGTGCATGTATCGCAAATGCGATTAATCAAAGTCGCACAATGTCAATGTCACTAATGGCCTTGCCTCATGTTTCGACCAAACCCAAGGGGGACTCGTATTTCTTTCGTTTCGGCGCTCGCTTGTTTTGAATTTCAAATCAAACTGGTGTCGAGCGAAGGAAGGCAAGGGCGTTGGGCCAGTGCTTTTTTACGAACGAAGGAAGAAGAACACCGAACGCCCTTGCGCAAGCACAAGCGAAATGATCATCGCCGATAGATAGATCATCGAACGCGACGCCAATGCACATCCACCTCAGCCAGTCACTCAGAGTGTAATATTCAAGCACTAAGGCTCCCCAGCTAGCCCTTAGTCCCTGTCCCTATCACTGTCCCCATCCTGGTAACTGAATTGCTTAGCTCAAGAGCTGGCTCGAGTACTCTTGAGGCACAATTGCGCCAGAATCGAATCGAGTTTCACTTGATATTATTATCGTCCATTTAGTGAGTTACCAACATTGTGGTTTCCTTTCTTTCCCTGCTGCTGCTACTGCTGCTGCTGTTTCCTTATTTCTTCTAGTCTTGTTGAGACTTTAATGATGCTTCGTTATATCGTAACCACAACCAGCCCTAGGAAGAAAATCGCTTGTTGCTGGTTACTGCTTGTTGGGCTTAGGTTTTCTCAAAACTTATTAAATGCAGAGCAGAGCAGGGCAGGGCGACTTAATAATTTCACCGCAACGCAACAGAACGAAGAGTGGTGCAGAAGAGAGCATTAAATAACATACAGCTGTGCATGTCATGCCGATGTGGCAGCGATGCGTGCATGGCAAACGCGTCTTTCATCGCATCGACTTGCGAGTTGAGTGGCGCACACCCGGATTTTCTTGCGGTTTTCCAAACAGATGCGAAACGAAACGCAACATTTCCTTATTCCGCTTTCCCTTCCAGCTCGTCAACTCGGCTCACAATGAATGAATTGAACACGTGAAGTAAAGTACGCGCTAAGGAAACATTCCCCTTGTTCTTGTTCTTGGCAGAAATAATCCCCGACTTGGTTGAAACTTTAATTACACAACACAAAATGGCTGCTGCCAAAGTTAACCTTAAAAAAGTGACGCATTATGCGTTTTTATGTTTGAGGTTATGTTATATTATGTTAGGTTAGGTACTAATCCGATTATGAATGCGAATGCGAATGCGAATGGGACTATGAGTTGCGCGTAATTAATGCCGTTATCGCGCGTTGGGTAATTTAACGTCACCCTTAGTCGCCGAAAGGAATTTTCCTCTCGTGTCTCATATGGGAAGATCAATTCCGCATCGAATGCGTGGGGTGCTTGTGCTTGCGCTTGCTTATCAATACAATACGTACAACCCTGAGCCGAGTGTAACACACACCCCGATGAAAGCATTCAAACACATTTAGTTATTCATGCAGATTGATGCCTCGAATGACGTGTTTGGGATGCTTGACTAGATTACCCATTGACATCCAACCCCTAATTCCATCCCAGACTAACTAACAATTAATCTAATTATCGCTTAAGCATTACATTCCTTGAAATTCTCTGCATTTGATGAAAATCCTTTAAAACTCTTCAAGTTTCACACAATTTTCAATTCTTTCTTTCTTAGTTCGTTCGTGGTTCTTGCCATGCTCTTGGTTTGTGTCTGAAAAGAAGCGATAACTAGCTAGGGTTAACGCACCCCCTTTGATGCGGTGCACGCGGCATCGCGACGCTCATGAAAGCGAATGGATGTAATACATCATCCGTCACATTAGATCTGAATAAAAGACGAATAAACTGGAAGAGACGTGACGCCTTGCACAGCACAGCGTTGCCACGTCAACAACCCCTGAGCGCTCTCTAGCGGAAGAAGCACATTTATTCATTCCATAGCGATAACAAATTCACTTATTGCTTTCATTAACTAAGCACAAGCGCAATCGCAATCATAATCATCAAAAGTTGCCTTGTTTTTTCCACTTTTTTCACTTTGCTATATAGCATTGTAAGTGCATCCAAAGTGAATGAGTGTGTATTAAATTCCCAACGGTGATGTGCTATGCGCGTTGTATTACAGCGTAGTGATGTAATCGACGAAATGGTGAGTTAATGCGCCTCAGCACATTATTTAGTCAGCGGTAATTAGACAGGAGGCCTGCGCCTCCGTCTGAACATTAATGAATGAACGAACATCAACGTTTTTTCCTGCTTTCGCTGGTGATCGATGTTAATACCTACATACTAGCATGTACAACAAATGTATTCGCGTTCAGTTCGATTTAGTGTATGTTTGGTTGCCTGCCTGCCTCCTGCTAATAACGTAAATGAAATGAATGTTATGAGCGAGCGAGCAAACGATGAAACGAAGGGTAATTGAAAGCAAGCCACTAATGAAGAGTTCGCTTCTTCATCAGATTCACTTCGAACGATAACACTAATGGTTAAATCGATAGCAAGTTTTTCCGTGTTTTTCGTACGTCAACTGTGTACGTAGGTATATAGGCAACCCAAAGAACAAGATATGTGTGGCGTTTGATAGAGACTCACCTGGCTCCTCGATGGACTGCTGTGAGGCGGGAGGCTGCGAAAGGGGGCCCGGCGTGCCCGGCGATCGCACGTCGTCGTTCACCGGCCCCCCGTACGACAGCGACGACGAGGGCGGCCGCTGCAATCAGAAGAAACACTGATGACAAATAGTCTCATCTAAACAATGCGCTTGCCTAGCCTACATGGTCACTACCTTAATCTACAAAGCAGATTTCAGGTTAGGTAGGGAGCATTCAAAGGGAATAAGAAAATGGGACGAAATATGCCATAGCCAATGCCACAAAAATGAATATTAGATGAGCAGATGTGCACTTTTTTACTTTTGCTCCCTGGGTCTAGCCCCCTGTCCCTGGTGTACGTGAACATGACACTTCACTTCGCTTCACTTTCCCCAAAAACTTCGAACCATCATCATCATCATATGGATACATAAATGCGCTTACGCTTGTGCTTGCAACGCAGAAGGCGCGAGAGCAGTGCGTAAAAAACACTCACTTTCACTCACTAATGTTTTGTTTTGCCTTCTGTTCCCAGTGGTACCAGGGAAGTCCCGCAATGTGGGATGCCTAATATAAATATATTCATAGAGAATAGAAGAGACATCTACATATCCTCATCGTACTAACAGTGAAGAATGAAGATTCCCAATGTAAGAACGAGCAAACAGTACCCAAGGTGCAGGAATAAAATGATTATAATTACGATCGCGATAATAAAAAGGCAATGCAATGCTGTGCAGAGGCCGGTGCATTATAATACTTAAGTAATAAACGATGGATGAGCACGTTCATCACCATCACCATCACCATCGAGACCTGAGCACCTGTCGCCACCACGACATGGCATGGCATGCAACTCAACACACGATCCGTAAATAGATTTTTATTATGTGATAGATATTGTTATAAGTATCGCATAACAGAACAGAACAAAGTAAAGCAGCTTTTCGCTCATTTTTTCCTCCAGTTGCTTGCGTTTATACATTATGCGCATTCATAACCCACAGCAGAGCAGAGCAGAGCAGTGCGGTGCGCTGCAAATCGTTATTTAATTTGTTACCTAAACGTTCATGACTGCTCAGCTGAGCGTTAATCGATGCCAAGATTAATTATAAATGACTCACTGACTAAACGAGCAACTAAGAAAACGTTAAGCTTGCGTTTGCGCTTGCGCAATTAATTCATGCCTTAATTATTTTTTTCTTATTTACTATTAGGTATATTCTAGGTTAATATACATTCAATTAATTAATTGCATACAAATGCAAATTGTTTGCACCTTGAATAACTGACAAACAAACATCATATCATAAAGCACACAAAAGCTTCAACTTCCATAGACAACAGAACAAAAAATACAGAAAACTGTAAAAAAATACAACAACTACTCATAGTATAGTGTGTACATATGTACGTGTATAATTATGTAATGGCATTAAGTTATGTGTTGTATGCATAACGAAGCGCGACGATCGCACGCATGATTACCGCTCGGTGCTTTTCCCAATTATTCCTCGCCCAGCGCAAGCAAACGCAAAAAAGGCATAAAAAGCGGTGTAGTGTTGCCACTTATATTGAGCATATTGGGCCATTTGTTCGTTTTACGTCCGTATTTACAGCCGTACGAAATGCGGAATTGTTCGGGCGTCATTAAGGCGTGAAAAAAGGGCCGAAAGCCTGCGTTCATGCGTTCGTTACGTATGACATAATTTCTTCTTCCTCAAACTTCAGCTGTTTGCTTGTGCACTATTGTATTCTGTGTTGTATGTTTTATTAAATACTTATACCTCGTCGATGACCATTCGTCCGTGACATACAAATATTGTATCAATTTTTTCGCTTACGTCCAGTACAGATCATTAGAGGACAT
>NBZA01001313.1:652-28265 GCA_003054995.1 Aleochara bilineata
TTTATTTTACTCTTATTCTCTGAAGACCTAATTAGTGTTTGATGGACTCTAGGAGGAGGCAGCTCACCTATGAACTAATTTAATTTTTGAAAATGTTGAAAAATTCATTCAGTCTGGCCGGGATTTGAACCCGGGGCTCCACCTCGAGAAGCATTGACCTTACACACTCGACTACCGAGTGTTTGTTACTAAGTCTGTTTATAGGTGCTACACATCCCAATAGATTGAACACTAAAAACTTACAACGCTCGCTAACGACCATGAATCTGATAAGTTTTCTGTTGGATGACTATAGTTACATTACATATAATATTCCTATAGTTTTATAATATAAACATGTTGTTATTCATTTACTAACCAAAATGTATGGTGCATTAATAAATAATACAGACCTACAAGCTGACACTGATGTGTCCTACTGATTTTAAACATTTATTACCGGAACGTGATACAAACAAACAGTTTACGAGCATTATGATTTATTGGACTGCGTAAATCATTGATGCATTGCTAACTGGCATTCACATCCAGTTACGTTACATGGTGGTACGCATGACTTACAATTCAAATCGATTAATTCTGAATTACGAAACGGAACAACAAATTGAATCAATAAATATCAAACTAAATACAACTTTACCAACAAATGGCTGCTGATAAATTCGCAATCCGCATGATAAATTGCACAAGTGCTCGTGACTCACGTGCTTTCCTATATGTACATTGACTAGAATTTTTCTCGTTCGCGCGCTGGTTGCGAGCTTCGTTTCGTTTCGAATTCGATTTCCAGTTTGTCACAGCATGTCGTCTTGCAATGTCGTCGCTTGCACGTTGTTGTTCTTGCTGCAGGCTGGGATCTGAGGGCACGGTGCATGCTGCACGATCCTCGGAGTACACCTTTACCTTTGCTCACCACCATGAGAAAGAATGAGAGCCCACTCGACCAGCCATTAAAACACGAATTGTAATTGACAATTTTTCCAGATGGGGTATCAGTGATACTGCTTGCTAGCACGATATGAACTTTGGAGTTATGTTCTTATGATATGTATGCTGTAACAAAGAGAAAAGCACATGAGTTATGCGATTCTATGATATTATTTCACTTTCAAAATAATAGGAAACTCATTTAAAAAACAAGGAGCCTGAATGTTAATAACTTAATCCTCGCATGTTTATTTTTTAATTCTGCGCTCGCTTATTTATTAGCGATGCTCTAAAGATAGCAAGCAACAAAGGTGCGTGGCTGAGGCTGCGGCTGAAGAGTTCGTGTCTTGCGGTATAAACCATCCGGGCGGAGTGGCATCGTAAATAATAAAAGGAATAAGCGAGGCAATTAAGAACTAGCGGAGGACGTGTTCGTCGTGGATAATAATTCTAAATCCACCAATGCTTGAATATCCCGGCGTGCGTAAATCTTCCACGTCCACTCCGGCAAGCATTGGTTCATTTGCGGCCGGACGCCCACAATGCTTAACACTTTAAACTCGTTTAAATTCACCATTAAAGAATCCCAGCCAACTATTAGTTTTACTTAATACTTAAGTTTGAGTTACGGCTGCGTGTCGCGGGAAGCAGCAGGCGATAAATTCACTGCGGACAAAAGATTTTGTTTATTTATTAACGCAGAAATTTGCAAACGAAGAAAAATTATTTCTTACCTTCTGCAACGCTGGATGGGCTGGTGTTGGTTGTTGTTCGTTTTTATCCTGTTATCTCGCCTCCTTGCTGCGACCATAATAACTCAGCGTTAGCTTGTAGGTACACTGAACATGGTTGATTCTCGTCCGACTGGAAGATGCATGCGGCAGGAGATGGCCGTGGCGCAGATCGTGTGAATTATGCGCCTGAAGTGTCACGACACTTAAGTACACTTAGCTAGTTTTTACTCGAATGGACGGTGCGCTGCTCGGTGCTTGCTTGGAGCTTGGTGTTCTTCCCAGTTTTTTGGGATCCTTTTTGTTGCGCTTTATCGCCTTTGAATGGATGCGTTTTGGTTGTTTTTTCATTTTAACTTTTCTTTTTGTTAGTACACAAATAACAAGCCGGCCAACGCAGACTTGTCGTCGTTCAAGTACATAAGTCACTTGAGCTAACTGCAGGGCTTGTTTATATCTATCAGCATGTCGCAGAGTGGAGGCTAGGAGATTGCCAGCCACGGAGCCATGAGAAGACTGGATGGATGAATCCTAGCAATAGCTTTCCAGTCATAACTCACGTCAGCCTCACACCTACCATGCAAGAACAAGTTTGTTATTTATTTATTTATTTATAAGCAAGCATCATGTTTATATCAAAATCAAATCAATTATGCAAATTAATTAAGAATATTTAAATAAAGTTTAAAACAACATTTCAGTATAATATTTAATGTAGATTTAATCGTATAAAGTTTCACCCATCCGGGATGATATTATGCTTGCATGGAACATCAGCAAGCAAGCAGTTGGACATAGTTTGAAGAAAATGTAAGCGCAGAGGGAAAAGTTGGCTCGTAGTGCATCACGATCCACGACGCGCCTGAAAGTAAAGTTGGAAGTTCGAGTTGCAAACTCGGAGCAAGCCTCCTCGCCGCCTGTTCTTCCTTCGAACAGTGCAGAGGAGCGCGTTTGGAGCGGCGAGATATATGACATAAGAAAATTGGATCTCGGGGCGCGATTTACGACGAGATTAGTATGGAAATTAGTTTTGCGAAATTGCATTTCGTCCTGGAACGCTTTACAACTACGATATACCGAACCAACTGCGCGCTTCTGCTGTGGCGACGCAAAGCGACTCGACGCTCTCCGTATTGCATTGTGCCTTTAAATTGAATCGCAACAACTGGGAGAAGAATGGCTGCAATGCACGAGCAGCGTCGCGACGCATGCCACATGTGTTTTTTTTCATTTCCACGATTTATTCCTATTTGATTTTATTTTATTTCATTTCCCAACTCTTGTAAACTTTCATAAATCATTACAACAGCGAAGGAAAAGAAATTTGAGCCTGTCACGTGTGAAAGGCATGGCTTGCCACTATCTATACACGCTCAATGGGTTTTGAATTGCCTTGATAAAATGTTGGGAAAACGCTCAGTTCAGTTCGGCAACTGCATGTGCCGTGCGCGGCGTCGAAATACTCAACGCTTGAAGCCATTTTCAGGTGGAAACGGCCTGGAAGATAATGCGCCTAATGCTCTGCCATCCGCCTTTCCGTGGTAGTTTGCCAGGCCAAACAAACAAAAGAAGATATTCTTCTGAATTATTTATTTTTCGTTATTATTTCTTTTTACCGAATAAAAGTAGAAAACTACATTTTAAAATTCAAAATTTAGATGTATCATTTTCAATACTGCCCATGCTCATCTCGTGCTTGATTACGCTCGGTTATCTGGCTCCGGGGCGTAATAAAAGCAAATAAACGAAGAGATAAAATAAACGCCCATACGCAAAGCCTCTAATTGCGATAACGAACCCTCGGACGCATTCGCATCATATTTATAAGGATTAAACAAAGTTATCCGCATTGCGCGACCTTTCCAAGCGCAAGCGCAAGCACAAGAGTAAATTCAACCGCCTGAGGGTTACATGTACAACGTACCAAATGCATAATTCCTTTTAATACGTACCTACACCAGCCCAAACACTGGCTGGCTTGCTTGACTATATTTAGCACGAATGAGAAGATTCCAACGCAGCCGAATTGCAAGAAAGACGAGACGAGATGAACCCGAACCCTCAAGCTCGACACGGCCAATTCTCGCTTCATTTGTACAAATGCACATTGACGCTTAATATAAGTACGAGATACTAGACTGGTATCAAGGTGGTCTGGTGGCTTGGTATTCTTCTCAGGCGAGAAGAGAGCTTAACTCAGCCCGGCATGCAATCCCCGGCTCCAGAACTTCACAATCCTGTGGGATATTTGTATTTACTCCAAGTCACTTAAACGTGAACTTAGCAGACGTTTGGATTACACAGACAGGCAAAGCTCTTGCGGAATTTATTCCTGGGAAGGAAAGCAGAGCTTTAAAGCAGCGAAAATTTTTAATTGAGTTGCAGGTTTCCTGCAGACATTTTGGTGTATTTTGGAGTAATCATTTCGTACGTTTTCCTTGTTAACGCGGACGTGATCGGAGATTTGAAGACGGACAAATTTGGCAAGGATGTGCTGAGAATATGCGGACGCGTTGGTATAACAAGGGAATTATAATAGGACGCACATTCGCATGCAGCGCAAGAAAGAAGAAGGAAGGAACGATGGTTGATGGCATCGTCCTCGCGCGATAAAACATTTTAAATTGGTCTGCAATGCCGATGCCAGTCTGATCGGCTGATGAATGGCTGCTGACCCACAGCCAGCCAGCAGAGTCCCAATCGAATAAAAGAATAATATTCGGACGCGATCGTGCGCTTGCATGCAAAATGTTGCTTGCTTGCTTTGGTGTTTGCATGTGTTTTATGTAAGCAAGCAATGCAATGAGGATGCGCTTGTGCTTGCCGGTGCAGTGCACATAATTCGATGCAAATTTGTGGTCTGCCTTTTATCATAAGTTATTGGCCTCCATTGCTTTGCGAGCGTGTGGCTTCATAACTTACACAATCATCTTTCAGTGCATTGAGTAAAAACGAACGAAGCGCTTAATTTATCGCGCGTATAAATTACGAAGGAAAACGTGGAAAGTCTCGTTGCCTCTGCTACGTACGCTGACATGTAATTTATTATTCGAGTTAAATTTAATTTAAATTTAAATCCAATCTGTGTATCCATTCGCGAAATATGAGCAACAACAAAAACCAGCAGAAGATGAGGGGGTAGAGATCAGTAATATTTTCAGATAATTCCGATGCATCACCCCATTCCCCATTCGTGCGTTTAGTTTACGAGCGAAATGGAGCAGTTCCGGAGTTCATTCCGCAAAAATGCATTATGGATGGATGACCGTCGGCGACATATTCAAATCGCCATCGAGGGAAGATAGGGCTGGCGGGTAAAGAACTGAAAGCCCAGACAATGCGATGTCAGTGAGGGTTGCGACGGAAAGAGACAACGCCAACGGATATCGGATAAAACATCGTGACAATACAGACATAACCACTCGTTATCATTCATCTGAAATGCAGACAAAGCAATAGATGCAGTCCGCCGGAAAGGGGGGCCGCGCGCGCGTGTGTTGTTTGCGTTCCATTGTGCGCCGAGCTGAAAGCAACCCAAAGATCCCTCGGAGATGGCGATCCCATCCATTGCTTTCAGCGCTTCAATGCGCTATCGTTCCGGTGGGGTACCCTCTGCGGCAGTTCCGTCGCGCTGACGATTGGAAGATTCCTCAAATAGAACGGAAACGGAAAACAAACAAGCGCAATGATTTTTTTGTTTGTGAGGACCTTCAGAATCCTGAATCTGAAATGGGAAGTGCGTGTGCAATTGGGCGACTCGCCCATCACCAGTTCCAGGACTAAAAGTTTCGGAGCACTCCGGAAACGGAAACAATTCACTGCGATGGCGAATGCTTCATATCCCGAAGATACACAAAGGAAAAATCTGACTAATATTTCTGAGGCATGTCATAAATGTCATCGTGAGAAGAAGTGTTATGAACCGCAAATATTTGTATAGGAATATTCGCCAAGCACGGGCTTTTATCCGTCGGAAAACAACTTCAACGTGGTTTCTACGAGCCCAACGGACGAATACTTTGTTTCAATATTGCTGCACCTGCACAGCCATCTTTCGGATCAAAGCTCAACCCATTCACCGGCGGGAAAAACGCGCTGCAGGATTGCAGGTTTTATAACTTTCTGACTGCTTTCTCGAGGATTAGCTAGCCGTTCTCTTGTCGTGCTCTGTGTTATTTCTGGTTGTAAATAATAAATTTACACGAAGTTGTAATAGTGGATTGTAAAGTGCATTCGGTGTTAATTTGTCGCTGAGTGCCCATATTCGCCCACGTGGAGCACGAAATGGTTGCCTTCAGTGGTTCACGGAGACGTTTAAGTCCGATGATAATGAGACTAATGAGTCCCTATTGTTCGAGAACCTTGCGAAATGCATTCCATACACACCTAGGTGCTTATTTTCCAGCCATCCTAATAGTTTCCGTAATATTTTCAAAAGTTTTCAATGATTTCAGGTAAAAAACATATTCTGACATTGAAACCGATATTTACAAGTGCAATTACACCTCTAGAATTTCTAAAAAATCATAAAAAAATAAAATAAGAACCTTGAAGAAAAACATATTCAAAGAAACGTTTCTTCCTGATGTCTTTGATCTATGGATCATTAAATTACAATTCTCCAGACACATTCATCATGACGTGGAGGAATGCTTGCTCATCTTCATCATTTGAATAATCAGGGTCTAATCTGAGCCGAGCGCCAAGTGGGGAGCCAGAGAAGGAAATGCTGTAAGAGCATTCCAAAGGAAAATTAAGTGGAAATGGGATTTTTTTCCTAGGCTTTGTTTTTGCTTTGTTTCTGAAGATGCTTTTACGGTGCGGTGTCAAAAGCTGAGTAGTATTTGTCTGTGCTTTGCGCTTATGCTTGCGCTTAGCGTGCGCGAGGAGATTTATCTATGTTGGCATGAAAATTTATATCTTCATCCAAACATGCATGTAGCACAAGAGACCAAAGAGATATCAAGCGAGACACAACATGGGACGAGTTACAGCCGTGTCATGCTATGCTATGCTTTGCCATGGCTCGGACACACTCGAGGATCATTTCACATCACGGCGTTCTTATTTGAATTCGACGCAGTTACGTGGAAAAGAGCCAGGCCGGCGATTTTCTCGTGATGTAAATCTATGCTATGACTCAAAGTGAGTTGCACTGCAATGCTTGGCGATATGCAAGTGTGCAAGAAACTGTATTGACGCCGCATTTCAGGCTAAGTGTCATTTCGCTGAGCGAGTCAGTCGCGCACGCGTTGTTAACGAACCAAAGAACCAACGAACGCAACAGGATTCGCGAACCGTACATGCGGCGCACATGTAAAATTTAATGGCTTTCATGAATTACGTAATTGTTACGTGTAAATTATTGCCTTGTGTTTCTATATTAATTGAACTACGAGTTTCATATATACAATGTGGATCCAAGACGAACCAGACGATCAAATAAAGCACCAGAAAGCTAATTTATTTCAAATTTAAATTAATATTAAGTGTTGTGTAATTTTTATTCACAACCCTTGATGAAATAATTTAGACGAGATATAAAAAGAGTTTCACTTTGTAAGTCTTGATTCATGTACGAGCGATTCCAAGAGCGTGGCCACAGCACACTAACCGCCGTTGGTGATAGTGATAAACATTAAAACCATTAAATGTGTTTTATGTCTCAATAAAACATAATGTCTTTTTGCAAATCCACTTGCAGACGTCCAGGTTTCCTCCATCTGGCTTTATCAAGAATTGCACTCGTTCTTTTGCCACAGTTCAACAGTTGCATGTTCGAAATCCGTTCACATTGGACTCACGTATTTTTTTCTTAGCTGAAACCGTGCATAATTGCTGAGAGGAACTGGAAATGTATATAGAAATGCGTGGACCCAAGCAGCAACTGCATGCGGGGGCTTATAAAACGCAGGCAGCAGCCTTGAAGAATATCACCCCCAGCGTTTATGACAATTGTAAAAAAGCTCGACCTTCCTTAAAGGGGTTTTTGGACCTTGAAATTACCCCAAAAAAATGTTTTATTGCAGACTTGACCAACGTCAATATACTTTTCAGTTTTCAATTTTTCGTCAGTTGCTTCAAAGATCTTTCCGGTACAAGAACATACAAGTGCCATGTTAGCTTCGTGATCGGTGGTGAAGTGAACCCCTTTTAAAAGACTCGAGTGTAACACACATGATCATTAAGTGAATTGATGGTTCGTTAAATTAGTTCATAAATAACAAAAAGGGTGAAGGTGTTAGAGCACGAGGACTGCTTTATGTCTCTATGAAGTCAGTGAACATGTGACCGTCAAATGGAGATCAAAGCAGAGCTAGAGTAGAGAGAGAGTAGAATGAACCATGTAGGTGGTCGGCGATCAACGCTACACAGGTACCGAATGAAAACTTAATTATCGACCCTTTTGTGCTCGAACAAACCCCGTCGGAAATTGGAAATGAGCAAGGAGACGAAATACGAGCACGGCGAATCCCAGTTAGTTCTTCATTATTACATCATAACTCTTCGCGGCCTGGAATGCTATGGGTTGGCGGCCAGCGCTCTAGCATGTTTACGATCCACTCGGAATTGAAATGCCATGTGTAAATGCGCATCGTACTCCCGTATTAAGCAGATGGTATGCGTGTAATATCCGCACGCATCTACATACACATATTCAATTGAATTCCGCGCTTGCGCTGTCCCAGGGAATAAAAATACCACCGAAATTAATTAACTTTTCCGGTCTATTTTGGTACTTTTTATGAGCAATAGTTAATTCTTTTTGGAGTTCACTTCACTCACCTAAGATAACCGAACAATTATCACTAAATTTAATGCCAACTTGGAGTTAATCCGTGTGCAGCTCGTAAAGAAGGCGATATCTTGAGGAGAGAAAGAGTTATGCTAAGTAAAATGTCATCATTAACTCGATGAACTATCGGGACCTATGGAGACCCAATCTCAAAGTGCACAACGTTAAAATCTTTAATATTTTTACTCGGGAATAAATGCACACTTGGAAGTTGAAGTGCACCTGAGACCAAACTCGTCGTCCCTTGTTTTTCTGCCCCCGGAGCATTCATCACGTGGCATTTGCGCCTATAGTTTATACGCAAACTTCTCCCTGTAAAGGGTACGCGCAGTTGAAACTTTTGCAGCGCACGTAATCAATTCGAACGGCGCTAAATCTTTGTATATTGCGGCGCGGCGAAAGAAGCTTCCTTGGCGCCGCCGGCGAGGGTGGCGAGGACGAAGGCGCGGCGCAAGGCACAACCCCATTGGCCGCCGTCTTCTTCTTCTTCTTCTTCCGTAATTTAGTTAATGGCTCCCTGCAGCGCGACTCCCCGATCATAAGTCTTCACTTACGAGAAATAATGGCCGGCCGTCACGCTTCGCCCCCGTCCAGGGGTTGGATCCTGCACCCTGCACCCCACCGAATTGCATGTCGAAAAGGGTAAAGTATCATGTCGAACGGTGTGTTTGTTTTGCCTTTATGTGCGTTTGAATAAATTTTGGAAATAACGCGGAATCCGGTGACACTATTCTGGCGATAGAGTCGGAATTGATGGCAAATAGCGCTCGTACATCCAGTTAATTGGATCCCAATGTAAGCTGGTCCGGATCAACGGGGCCCAGATAACTAACCCTCGCTAACGGCTGCGGAATGGCAACGATTGCGCACTCAATCTCCATGCACTATCAACGTTGTATCCACCACCGCTTGGCATGCGCTGCCAAATTAACCGTTCACCGAGGTGCGGGTAAAATGATTGGAAACAGGCTACAAGCTATTGGCAACGCTCGAGGATAAATAAATCTCCTCTTGGGGGATCAGGTGCGACCAGCATCCGAGAAGCAACTAGTCTGATGAGTTGTACATTTGCCAAACTGGCACCCGGATTTGAATGGACCCGGAAAAGCTCAGCAGTTCGCCTTTCTGTAAGAGGCTACACTGAAGTAAAACTCAATTGTAATGAGGTCTGAAGTCGGCGGCAATGATGATACTGCCTATATTAGCACTGTACGAGTGAAGTAAAAGTGCGAGAGAGCGCCGTTTGCGTTGCTCTTTACGATCAACTCATAACATAATCATAGAATCACCCCATGAGGGTCGCAGTGCAACGACGTTCAGTATTGACTACTTCAACCGTCACCCAACGTTACCTCGCCTTGTCTCATGCGCGCTTATTGTTCCTGCTCTGCCTTGCCTTCCCTCTGTACTATAGGTATGCTCACCCCGGTCTATCAAGGCAACCAAGTACCAATAAGTACCGCAACTACCGATTTGGTATTGCCTCAAAGCCATAATGTTTAGACATTCACTACCATTTAAGACGATAGCTTCGAAATTGAAACTTAAGTTCATTTCACCCATGAATTCCCATAAATTCACTAACAGACTAGAGGTTTCTATATAGTGTAAAAATATGTTTTTGTATTATAAATACTAGACTCGAAAAATACTTTAATATGAAAGAAATGCTTGGTAAAAGAAAACCGGGCACGGAACAGAACGGAACGCAACGAGCAATTCGGAGCGCTGGAAATGGTGCTCGAATGGTGCATTTGCCAAGACCGGAATGGGCCATGACGTTCGCGCGAATGGCCCATCTTGTACGTTGTAAAAGCCGAAACCGGAAGCGGCACGCTTCACTCCGACTTACACTCAATATTTACCTTCACGTGCGCTGCGCGTACGAATATGAACTTTTCCCCGATGTGTGTGCGAAATATTTATAAATAAACAAATTTATTCATTGCTGCACTCTCGTGGCAATTATCATAGGATGCCAATGTTGCACACGCATTACGCATGCTGTCTGCGTTAATGAACGGCCATTAGAGCTCGTTAACTAATGTAATGTTAAGTAATGTTGTTTGATTTTAATTATGAAATGTTGCAGCCAGCCACTGGCGTTGAATTTATGTTTGCAATGCAACCAAGTGCCGGCCCCCACGAATGAACGGATTATTTGCTAATGGACGATAGTTAATGGTTCTGCTGCCAACTGAGGGGATTACGAAATGTCGGCGCGGATTCATTGTTTACGAGCTGTATATTGCTCGGGTCGAACTAACATTGGCACTGCAGCAAGTGCTTAAAGGGTTGGTTGGTTAGTTAGTTGGCCTAGCCCAAAGTTCCTGGCATATTTACAAAAATCTATATCCGTGCTAAAGTTCGGGGGTCTGTGTAATAAAAATCTATTTCGTAGGACACTTTATATGTGCGGGAATTTCATCTGCGCTGAATTTCCGGTCCATTTCGCATTTGATACTCGAATCGATTCCGGCGCAGCGGCGAAGCGATTTTCCGATAGGTTAATGTATTGTAAATGCGTCCGATGGCTGCGATGTAAATGCAATTATTGTAAATCCATCCTCATTTTCCTCTCGCAAAAATGCATTGCGTATTATTCTCATATTCTCAACCACATCCAACATGTTTGTGACATTTGCGAAGATTAAACCCACGTCTGCGTGTGTATAAAAAGCGAATTACTCGGAGCGAAGAAAATTAAAGCCACCGACCGTTTAATATTTGTTTGGAACGTAATGCTGCCATTAGAAGTATAGCGCATGAAGTAGCACACACAACTTATACAAAATGTGCAATTTCGCTGCGCGTTTTTCCATTTTCTCATCTGGCGCGAATGGAGCGAAAGCAAGATGTACTACGCGCGCGTCCTACGTGCCCTCGTTTCCTTCCCGCTGCTGCTGCCGCTGCTGCTGCCGGCGTTTTCTTTTCTCTTCTCTGCGTTTTTCCGCGCGCGCGAAAAATGGGCGAACGCAGCACAGCACGGCCATTTCATTCTCTCTGCCGGAGGCACAAACGCTTTTCCGCATTTTTGAATACGCCGATGTATTTCCTCGTATTCCCGGCGGCGGAGCGTCGACGACTTTTATGGGCCGTTAAAGGTGAATTATGTAGATTAAAAGTTGCAACTGTAATTGCGATTTAAAACTCGGTCGCGACGCAATTCTCTTCGTTCCTTCGCGTCCCGCATTCAGCGACTGATTTGAAATCGTATCATGAATAACGAATTCTGCGATGTAAGACAATGTAAAGTTGACTTTATTAATATGCATTGTGCATACTATAAACTTGATTCAGTTGAAAGGTGTCAGTTTTATACACTCAACTGTCATAAAAGTGATCATAAAAGAGTCGTAAAGCAATAAAATCGTAATCGAAGCCATTCGCTCGTACACGAAATTAGAGATTAATTAATTTAACTGCGTTTTATTGTCGTCAGTGTCACAAGCACTCAGCAGCGACTTTATAAGATCTTTATGCATTTTATGATCACTAACAGTCAGCCGGGATTCAAAGATCAACGGTTTCTTAATTAAAATGATGGCTCCTTCCATATGATATTTTATTATTTTACTTTTCTGCTGAGCTCTTCGAACAGCACCGCTTTTATTGCGTCAATGATCCCCGGGAATATAAAATAGCGCATGAGCACATCATTGGATACATTTTTGGTGCTTTATACAAGACGGTGGTTATGCTCACGAAGCAAAGGAACGAACGTGTCTTCCCTGTTCCAACAAAGCCCGCAGTTTCGTGCAGGAAGAAAATGGGATGAAAGAAAGTTTGGTTGGAAAAAGAAGAAAACAGCATAGCGCAGACGGGAACGAACGTCTCCGAACGGCGCTTTTTATTGATTTCAGTAGCCTGTTCAGCTCAACTGTTTTCCACCCAAAGCAACGTCATCATTGTGCATGGATGTCATGTTCTCGTCATACTTTTATCTCTTTTATGCGATTTAGATTTTATGTAATTTTATAAAATAATCTTAATTTTAAAATAGCAAAGTTAACACTGCAGGTAGGCAAGGAAGTAACACATTGCATAGTTGGCCATTGGTCTAAAACTGGTTGTAGAAAGTATAGGCACACCTTGGAGGTGAAGAAGTGGAAGAGGTGGTATACCTGTGGTAACCATTGAGGAGCACACCTGAAGAAGCAAGAGACATGGTTCATGGGTGGGAGATTTCTTGAAACTAAGATCTTCATTTTCTAAAAATAAAGACATTCCAGTCTTGTCTGGCTTGAAGAAAATCTATGCAAGGAACAGGTTTTAATGCACCGTCTTAATTGACGTAAAAGCATTGCAAAGCGATTTTAATTAATAAACAACAACCGTCAGCGTGATGAACGCGCATCATTAAGACGCCCTAATGATCTCGCCGACGATTACGCGCAGTGAATAAAACAAACGTGAATGTTTCTCAGCTTTCATGGCCGTTTTATACCATTTACCGCCGACATCACTTCAATGATTGTCGTTGTATACGGCCTGCTTTTATCTACTTATATCACCAATAACGATATCTCACTGCAGTTTTCTACCGCTGAATGTAGCGAGCGTAATTTAATTTAATTACGGTTGTAAATCGATGCGTTTTTCCTTTCTTCGCTGCCGTTTTCGCACAAGAGGTACACATGTACGTACAAACTGATAGACTTGCGTGGTCGGTACGAAGTGAATTAGGTGTGACGTCAAAAGTTATTTTATAACAAGTGTGCAAGTCGGAAGAAGAACGCTGGATGTACCCGCCAGCAAACGTTATAATGTGAAATATCGGAGCGCATTGTAGGAGGTTTTAAATCTAAAGTTTAATTACGAAAAGGCCACTTTAAAAACACTTCCAAGTGCCATTATCGTATTTCTTCGATATAGAAAACGCGAGAGCTGGAGGCGGCAAGGCTGGGAGCACTCACACCCTCGCCGCCTCCGACGCTGCGAGCAGTTTCTTACGACGTCGCCATGCACTTTTTTACATCTTGGCGGCGCCACCAGCAATGCCTGCTGCGCCAAAGATTAATCTGATCTACGAGGCCATAAGTAATTGCATTTAGGGCTGCTTTAATAACCCGTTCCAGGGCATTTAGATAAGGTTATTGTTCGTTACATTTTTAACCTCGGCGAGTCTGCATTCTGAAATTTTGAAATTAAACTTTTTCAGTTGCAGTTTAAGTTTTCACTTTGAGACGAACGAACATCTGTGGCGCGGCGCGTTGTCTAAAATTATACTTTTTAGAGCTGACGACCGCCTAGTATTGGCCCGGGAAGAAAGAACATTAGAAATACTTCGAGATGGCTGCGCGAGGGAGAAGAAAGCAATAACAAGAAACATCACGAGCACATCGAACACATGTTGCCGCGCAATCATAACGAGTAAAAAAGTGGTGATGCAGTGAGCGCCCTTCTGCGTCTACAATAATATTACATTTGCTCCCTGCCTTGTACCAGGCTGCTCCCCGGAAGCAATAACGCATGTGGAACGCGAATTTAAGTCGGAAATCATAGGCGTGCACGTCTTGAGAATATTTCCAAAAATAAGATTCCAAAAGCATAGGTAATTTAATTAAATTCAAAGTGTATTTGTTTCTCGGAGGAAAGCAAACGCATAAATAAGACGTTGGTGTGGGGTGCCTGTCAGGGGTTTCATCGCGAAACCGCATTTGCCGCGTCTCTAATTACATTTACACTGCATGAAACGGGCTGCAATTATTTTATGCCGCCGATTCGGATAGGAAAGCAGCTTCCAGCGAAGCGAAACTATCAAGGAAGCGCCAGCCGCCGAACTTTTCCCAGGCAGCCATTGCGCGGCGATGCGTGTTTCGTTCCGTTAATGGCGTCTAACAACATTTGAGGTTAAGCAATATCGTTTCGTCGTTGTGTGCTTTAGATTAGTACGAACAAGTCTTCCCAGTCTCTTCCATATAGAGTTTAAATGAACAGCCAGCCTGTACGGCGCATCATAATAATAATCATAAAGGACTTTTATTTCTTTTTTTTTCTGCCCGACCAGCACGAGTTTGCTTTCAGTAAACAGACAAACAAAAGTGTCGCAGAAGTTAATCAATTTAATGAAACCTACAACGTGGAAAGCAAAACTTATGTATAAGAAGTAAATAGACTTTTTTTTGGTAAGAATCGTTAATGACATGAGACGCCATCTAGCAGGGGTTTCTGGCGCGTGAGGATAATGGCACATTTCGTATAATAAAATGAATATAGTGAAAAGCCTTTGAATATATTTAAATCGTAATGTAAATCAGACGACTAAGGACTTAGAGCTTGCCCAGCGAGTCCTGCAGGAGACTTCAAAAGGGGATCATCACGCCATGCAATGGCATCGTTTGCATTCCACCCCCTGATTCAGCGCCCCTTCGACGCTTTCAAACTTTCTTGGCGTGGCGTTACTTTGCATTACATTAGCCGCTAGCGTGCATTGCAACGCACACTGAGACTGAGACTTCTGTTCTGTTCACTTCTCGAGGGGGGGAGACCTCCGGTTGGTTGCATTTTGAAGTTTCAAGGGATGAAGCGCATGCAAAAAATGCGCAATTGTAAAGACGTCGTTAAGACCTTTCAGAGACGACCGAAGAGCAATTGAAAAAATTGCAAAGAAGCGCATAAGACTCGACGACGCATTCGCATTCGCATTCAAGGGGGATGCGCACAATGCGGCAACAAACAGCAATTCAAATTAATTAAATTCATTAAAACGAGCGCCGTTTTTTACATGCGCAATCTCGTTAAGTGTTTAAGTATTTACGACATCTTTATGCGGTTTTAATGCGCATTCCGTATCGGTCGCACTCCATATTGGCCGTAAGTGTAATTTATGCGCGAAATTAATTAATGCGGTTAATGTTTTCCGAAATTTGCATCTCGAGGAGGCGAGGAATGTTGTTTCCTTGAGATAGCAGTGCACCATGTGCCAGGGCGAGATAAATACGAAATGTGCGTATTATGAATTTTCATCCATTTTCATCCACGACGTCTTAGAACTTGGGGGAGCTTAGATTCAACGCGAAAACCTAAGCACAAAGTATAATTTAGTGTGTTAATTAAAACGGTTGTTTAATTAGAAATGCCGCGGCTTGTTTCCAAACTTTGTCTGCTTGGTGCTTAATGATTATGAGCCAGCTACCAGCCAGGGAGGCACCTTGCATGGGATCGGAGGGAGGCTGCATACATACGAGTATGTTTCATTACTGGCAAGTGAAGTGAAGTGAAACTTGTACCAATATTGATAAATTAAAACTTTCCAAATTACTACATCTAAGGCTTTACGGTCTTATAAGGATGAACTGAACATATACTGAACATATACTGGTAGGGAAGTACCATACCATTGCGTGGTGAAAAAATATGCTGAAATTCAGGGAAAAGTATGAAGATGGCTTCCCGGCGGGTGGGAAATTGTGCACGTAAATCAGTCGATAGTGGTAACATAACTAACTCGGCATGGGTCGTTTGCTCTCGCTGAGAAAACACCCTCAATACGGAGGAAATGCGTTTCCTACCCTTTCGCATTATACCTTCGTTATAATATTGACGAAATGCTAACGACCGATTCGTGCGTTCAACATTCTCATATGTATGTTTCAGTACCCACTCAGACTTCCATACGCATCAAAACAATAAACAGAGGTATAACTCAATAAATGGTATTAGAACCAAACAGGGCAAGTACAGTAGGTGTTATTTTGAAATGGGATTGAATATATTGTCTTGGATTGTCTTGGTTGGCTGTGGTGGGTGGAAAACAGGATTATTATGATCACGTAGCGCGCGTAGAAGCCGTTAAAACAGAAAAACGCAGTTATTTGTTGTTATTGCTTCGGGGAATTCGCACTTGAATAATGAACTAATATTAAGTCTGTACGTGTGAACGACTCGTCGCGACGCTGCTCGGCGGCATCCTTTGCGCACCCGTTTTTCACGATTATGAAGCGAATCGAAAAAGGGATGCCGGCAGGATTCGTGTACGTGCATCCAGGCGGAGGCGAGCAAAGGAAATGAAATGAAATAACTTAGGCGAAGCGCCAATGTGGACATTTTTCATTCCCAAGCGTTAAACTCGCACGTGCGGAATGCATTCCTTCGTTTGGTGAGATTTTTCGGAAATAAGCTGACTTCCCCCCAAATGTACAAATTTCTAAATGCAAATAAACTGGAATTTTCAATTGTGAGTTGTGACTAAAGTTACTTTTTGTAAGAGAAGTACACTGATTGAGATATGTATTTATATGTATTTGCAGTTTGGTTCGCAAATGTTCTTTGCTGGCATTGCTGAATATATAAATATTGATCAAATGATGTTATTGTGGTGTATGTTCTGCGGTTTTCCAATCGCTTCCAGTCGTTGGAATACGTTACACAGACGACCGTGTAGAATTGCAAAGTATAAATAAGGTGTAGGTACATGTTAGTAGGGTGAGCTCGAATCGGGCGACGCGACGCGATGTGGAATAAAGGCATTAGGTATTTCTTTTTTCAACTCCATGCATAGATACATGGCGGGAGATCCGTCTACTTCGAGCGGGAAGGTAGACTGTGCCATCGAGTGAGAGCGTGCAGCGCTTGAAAAGTCTATAGAAATGTAGCTCTTGTATGTATTTTGAATGAGCCATTGAGTTTTATGGGATACTTCCAAGTCCCATCGGTGTGACATCGACGCGTTTTGTGACCTGATACCACCTTTACCCTGCTGCAACTTCACCATCAGCGTATAGTGCATTAAAATTGACAAAGAGAAAATTCCCATAAAGTATCATTTTCTATCAACTCCTTACAACAACTAATATTCATACGTAGCGCAGTCTTCAGCAATCTAAGTAAGAGCAAATTGGTCATAAATTATTTTACAGCAATTTTATACCACAAACACTCAATAAAACGGACGATAAAGCTCGGCAATAATATTAAAAAATCTTCAACCAACGGTGGAAAAAGAAACAACCAGGAGCAGAAGCAGCACCAACGCAACGCGCCGAGCTAATAATTCTGTCGTTAAAGATAATTTAAGTGGTAATTAAATCGGCCATTCAAATGAATCCGCCACAACAAAATCTCCGACCGGAATAAAACGCATTAAGGCGCGCTGATATCTTCTGCGGATATTTATGCATGGCTGCTGCTAATGTCACATGAATAAGCGACCGATTCCAGCGTATGGTTCAATCATGCAGGTCGTATCTGCAGACGCAATCATCTCGCCGACATGTGAGTGTCGTCGCCATTAACCCCAAGCCGAATGGTATTTTAATTAAGCGAGACCCGTATTCGGCGTGCCACCCAATCAGTATTGTATTCCCTTCTCACAAAAAGATCACGACATTTCGATAAATTCCGATTCGATGTGTTGCTGGGCGAATTGGAAGCCATCATGAATATCTAAATATAGAGATAAAGCTGGGCGCTTGCTCTCGCGCTCGTTAAAAACGTACAACCGGTAGATAAATACTGATTCGGAATCAGCCGCCGCCTACTATAATGTTATCGTAAATCTTGTTTAATTAACTTTAGAACTGGAATCTGAGCACAACTCCGCGCTGTGCTGCCTAGACGTGTAACGCACGCAACTGTGGGATTCTTTCAAAAACAAAAAACAAACAGGAAGAACTCACTTCGACAAAAAAATACATACATATCTGTATAAATAGTTTAGCAAATGAAATATATTTCAATTCTAGTTGCTCAAAGGCATGGAATTATAATAATTAAGAACCTACGATGAATAAACCCATGGAATAATAAAGATATCAAGAATAACAAATGAGATTCGAAGGTAAGATACGCCTCCTTGTACCTTTCCTCCAAGAATAAATTTCTAGCCGAATAAATATCACTATATGAACATAGCACATAATTAAGAATGAGTATGAATTAAAGCACGGCCAGTGCTCGGCGGTGCCTGAAAATCAAGCGTAGAGGTATGGGCCGTAACAAGGAATGTCTCAATTTATGATAGTTGATGAGTTGGTCCTTTTTGGACGGTGCGGAGCGGTCGCACGAGCGAGTGCAATGCAGGGTCTAATATCCCATTTCGAGAATGGTCGATTATGGAGCCATTATACGTAATCTAAATTATCATTTAAAAGTCCCTTGTAGCATCATCATGCCATGCTGGTCGCCTCTCTGCTTGCTTGGAGGAGCAACAAGGAGGCACTTCACCGGTCTCAAATGTACCTAAGTTTGTTGGAATGGATGACTCGATAAGCAATAACTCCTTGTTTCCTCCGAAGCAAATATTATACGAACTGTGCATGGCGGGGTGTATCTCTATAGTGGTGGACAGGTATATGGTGGTTGTTTCCATTTCGTTTCGCACTCAATCATTTTCTCCACGTTCTCCACGAACCGACCAGAACAAGCCAAGCCAAGGCGTTCAAGTAAATGAAGTTTTTATCCGAGATCACCATCAGTGACATGTTTATAATGGTTGTAGATGTTGCTTATTATTTCCCCTTTTATTTCGTCGGCGTTTCCCATGAAATGAGAAATCTTGCTTGACAGCTTGATTAAAAACTTGAAAAAAGTTAAAAATTTCAATATAAGACTGTGCTTAGACACTTCAGAAGAAATCCTTTTGTTTATACGCTTTCTCGTTTTTTGGCAGTGGCTTTGGCCATTTAGACGCTTCAATATGCATTCTAAATCAGCACGAAATGTGACTTTGAAGTGGAGTTTTCTTAGGCATTTAGCTCCACGCGGCTGCTTGGGAAGCACGACACGGAGGCAGCCGGAGATAATCCTGATATTCAAATTTAGAATATGCAAATGTCGGCGTAATCCACGAGCGCGTCGCGTCGTCGAGTGGAATAATATTGAGATGTATAGAATGTTGTTCTGCTCGTTGCAGGACGGACGCTCCAACGAGGGGCGGCTGCCGCCGGCACCACTCTAGTACCTATATTCATACTGCAAGCCGAACAGATTCAGTACCAAACGAGGAGCAGCAAGGCCATCGCAAAAAGCTTATACAAAGCTGTAAATTTACAACGAGGTAAAGCCTTCTCTCTAATATCAGTAACATTTAATATTCAATATTTGATTGGCGTAAGATTTTTAAAAATACTGTAAGAACTTCTAAGAAAACTGTTGTGTATTTTAAGAAAAGAGGAAAAGTTGGGGAACTTGAACAAAGCACAGGGGGCGGCATTAGAGTACACTTCATTTAACAGAGATAACGACCTCGGTCTGAACTGCACATGATATCCTCCCGCACATGATGATGGTCTTGGCAAAAGAAGCAAAAACCTATTGCGGAACCCGCGTCTTGCCTGCCGGTGAGCCGTACAATCATTCAGGCGTGCGCTATTTATTCGCAACGCGCACAATCATTTGCCCCCCGAGTTTCCCAGACGGGCATTGTTTCATTCTGCCTGCCTTCGCCTGGATAAATCCACGAGTGTGTGCGCCATTGTCTTAGACCTTCTTTATCACGAAAGTGTATCCTGTAGTCTTAATGGGCCGCTGCTTACTTAGGAAAGGTGTGTCCGCACCGAATCTAACTTTCCATTATATTGTGTTACAGCACAAAATGGCAAAAATAGCTAGAAAGTGTAAAATTGCGCGTTGGCTGCGTACTTTTCCTATTTATTTGCTGAATATTATTTGTTGATATGCAAGCTTTCTTTCGCCCGGCTAGCTGGTGGTTGTATATGCGTGCTGGGGGCAGTTATACGAGGGTCGTATTTGTTCGTTGGGGGGGCGATAAAGGGTGATGGACGGATATGTCCGCACATAACCACACATCGACTCGGAAGCGCGCCCCACAGCAGCGCCGACGCCGCCACCGGAGCGCGCCGCCAGCTTCCATTCCGGTTCTATAAACCGCCCTGCCGCCCCATTTCCCATTTTCCCATTAAAACTGGAAAACGGGCGGCGATCGCGCGAGATGCGAAAATCGAGTTCGCGTTTATACCAAATGTTTACACAAATATTCCACCTCAAAACTTATTGTAGACTTACAAGTTGCTCCTCCACCGAAATCAAGTTAATTTTTTAAATTATTAAGAAACAAGTTGAGAATTCTTGAAAACATTTTGTGTTGATTTTGGTAAATTTATGAAGACTTAATTTGAACCCTTGGTGGTTGGTTCAATTCCAACATAGAAGAGCAATGTTGCCTCCCAGCATGAACTGATGCGAAGACCCCGCAGGTTTTAACGGCGCCCACATAATACCAACATTCGTAACGCTCCTCCGACTCACTCCTTTGGCAGCATGCATGCGCGAGCGAGATCACCGAGATGGCGAGGTGGATGAAATGAGAATTGTTGCGAATTTAGTTGGAGGCCGTTTTGGGATGCATGCCGCACTCGCCCGCATCCCGGGTCGGGTGGAACGGGCAAGAGTGAAGAGATCGACCGGAACGTACAGGAATATAATCGTACATCGTCGAAGATTGGACTGCCGGATTATCCGAGCGACGGGCGAGAGGCCAGCGAGTCATTCAGGCGGATGTAATGCGCAATTCGCTCGTACGTATGCAGCGCCCCCGAGGGTTCGCGCGGGACCCAATTTGAATTTTAATTTACAACGCGTCGCTGTATGAGCATTGACGCCATCCTCGCTCCACCGACCGGTCGGACGATTGTTAGTGTGATGTGTTATATGCGTTGGAGTCCTGCCTGGCAAGAAGGATCACATCATCAAGCCTCGCCGACCCCTTCGGGTGGCAGTATAGATAACGCAAACAAAAACGCATTTCCATTCCGGGGGATGAGCCTGACCAATGGTCAGCCGTCTGAGGGGGATGATTTAAGTCTTTGACAATTAGATTAACGCTCCGCTGAGATGAATATCATATCAGCAACCCTTATCCGGAGGCGTTGATTATAATTGGAGCAAAGTCGCAAAATTTAATTTAAAACTGCGATGGTTAATGACACGTTTGAGGATTTTCATGCTCCAAATCGGGCGTAAAAATGATTTAGGATCAATTATGTGTTATTTTAGTTTAGTTTCAACCCTTTTAACATAATGTTATTGTAAGAAAAACTAAAATGTTTTATTTTTTTAGTTCAGATGATTAACGTGACTACAAATTACTTGTTGTATTTTGTTGACAACTCTTCAAATATTAACGGTTACGAGCGGTTTTTACGATCACTAAATGTCACTCACTATAAGTAATCTTTGTACAGCCCCCAACAGTAAAGTGACAATCAGTGACTATTGACACTGTCGTCGCTTGTTTGTCAAATAAAATCATTGCCGTTTATGGATAGGCCACTGGTGTTGAGGTCTTTGATTGCTGTTTGTATTTTTGTGGATGCAAACTTCCGACATCCACGTGGTGCGTCCATAAAAGAGAGTGTTAAGTATTAACAAGGATCGCATTTCCACTCAAATGCAGCGCCCGTTCAAACGTTATAAAACTAACATTTATGGCTTGTTTTATGGCGGCGGCACACTCTTGTTAATATTTAATCACTGGCCTCCCTTGGCACGTGCAAAGTACGAGCTAGAGAACGAACGAACGAACGTTAGACTTGATAAAATCTCCTCTTCACTTTTATTTTGAAACTACATTGCGGTCAATTCTCTGATTACACAATGGTGTCGCATATTAACCGCCTTCAAAGTGCAACAAACAAACGTGTAAATCACGGTTCGTCTTTTTGGGCAATTCTCTAGAACTACCGCTGCAATTGTGTGCGAACTGTAAATAAGAAATCCAGTTCTTGGCAAAACTCCGGAGATAAATTTAAATAAATTGTTGCAAAAAAGCGCACCACCCAAATAAAACCAGATAAACCAACAAGAGTTCGGTTGCGCAGAAGACAGGCGAAGGAATCGATGTGGAAGTTCATGGTTTATGGGTTTGTTTGGGTTACCAGCCAGCACGATGTTTGCACGCCAAAAATTACAAAAAAAGACACACAAGAAGTATTGTAATGCCAGAATAAATCGCGTAGACTTATGCAAGGTATAAATTTGTTGCATCCAAGGAAAAGACTAGACTCCCGAAGAAAAGCATTTGCCCCGGGACAAAAAATGCAGCTTTATCTGCGCGCTCTAAATTTTTCTCCCTGGCGCTATTTTAATGGAAAATGCCGCGAGCGTGAACATTAAGTTTCATTGTTATTATCCACAATTCTTGCAAAATGCGCTCGCACCGCAAAAAATTATATTGCTATTATAACTAAAAAAGACACTCCTGGAACTTTTCTAATCTCCGTAAATCTCTTCATAAACAATCAAGTCATGTGAATGCATCCCAAAATAAAAAACGAATTATTTTTGTTTCAGAAACACATCGGAACGAGATCTTGTAATACGTATGTAATGCAATGATCTACGACGGGGGGACCTCCTGACAGCCGAGATTAAGATATCTCTATTTTCGTGCCAAGGGGTGTCCCACGTTCAAAACTTTCAGCCGCCCATAAATATGGCTTCCCGTGAAATAGCAGCGCTTTCTCTTCATGTGCGCCGACAATGTAAGAAAAGCGCAGATAAATCTGCCATCACGAAGGGAGCTACTCCATTAAATCTTCGGAAAATGTTAAAATCTTAGGTAAAGATCTCAAGGTGTTCACAATGCATTGCAATGCGATGCGCGATGTAGAGAAAGGTACACGACCTGAAGGTATAGGAAGAAAGGTACTGGCTTACCAACAAAACCTCAGCTGGGCATGTGTCTCCTGAATGAGTTATGCTTGAAAATTATAGAGATTGTACAGGTTTCTTATATGCTCCTCCTTTATTCTTTCGTTTTTGCTTTTTAATAATGTTGTATTGGAAAAAAATTCAAGTCACTACAATTAAACCCATGGGAATGTGAATGTCAAGAAATGATTCTAATGGCTTTTATGTCTCTATTTAGTCCTAAATGAATTACTGAGAGGTTCTCAATGTAACAATTGGCCAAGATGTAAATAATTGGTTGGCTTCATGGGGCAGAAGACAGTCAAATGAATTTAAGAACCCCTATTTCATTATAATTCATTTGACACTCGAGTGTGTGTGACGATCATGCAAGGAATATCATTATGACGTCATTTCTTTCCCATAAAATTCGATGTGGAGCTTGATCTGCTCGCAAGCAGAATTTAATTTTAAATCTTGAACGAACAATGGTAGGAAGACCCTTGAAAAGCTAATGGCGCATTACTAGATAGATTTGTTCCACTTGTCCCATTATAGCTTGTATTATAAGAAGATATTTGATATTCTCAAAGTGTAACTGAAACTTTGCAATGATAAAATATTAATTGTTCAACTTTTAGGCGAAGAATCCACTCCAGCATTTCGTATGCGAAAAGCAACGCGAGGAAATGCCTCGTCTAAATGGGAATTGCACGGGAAATAAGACGAAGACGCGGGGCGCACGCTGGCGGAAGCGATAGGAAACGATGGCAGCGGCTAGGATGGATGTTGGCGGCGGCAGTGGCAGCGGCAGCCGCCTCCGCGGCACTACGGGATTGGTCGCGGCGCCCGTCTCCTTGGCAACAGGCGCGCAAGGTGGTGGAACCGCTGTGAGCCCGTCTTGATTCATCGCCACCTTGAGATGCCGCTCTAATGTTGCCTTTATTCAAATTAATCGCCGGCCGGGCGGGCTCTTTTCGCCGCCGACGCGCGTTTCTATATTTTCAACTTTTCCTATCTCCCCGAGCGCTCAGCAAGCAAGCATGGAGCGCATTCTGATATTAGCATAATAAATATTCTCGATGGAAGAAAGCGCAGACGCATTTTAATTAGATAATAGACTTTCAGGGAGGAATTATTATGATCGTAAATTGCGAAATATTGGAGACGCGCACGGATTGCTGTAGGGCGGCCTATGGGGAAATTAATTACACTGGAACAGCGTCTGGTTATTAGAACCACCAGTGATACCAACTGTGTTATAAGTTTCATTAAAAGTTTCGCTCTTACATTAAGATTTACGCTGTTATAATATACATACGTATATATGTATGGAAGCATGTACCTTATTTTATTTAACGAAGAAATGTCCTACCTCAGTGGATGTATACCTGAAACAAGTACAAAACATAGTTTAAGTATTGTATTATATATAAAAATATATATAATTTTGTATAAGTAGTAAGTAATTAATAGTACATATAAGAGATTCACGTTAAATTTGGTTTAGTCCGAGAAGAAGAAAAAACGATTTCAGTTTAGAATACGCGCGCATTTGTTAGACAGTAGGGGGAAAAAGTGCAGTTACCAGTCGACCGTTTACGTTGCAACGTAAACGCGACTCACCCCAACGCGTTGCATTCAGTTCACCCCAACGCAACCGGCATTGCGTTGGGGTGACCGCGCGTTGCGTTGGGGTGAACCGAATGCATACGTTATCCAACTGCACTGCCAATATTTTGGCGGTTTTTAAGTTCAATTACTAATAAATCTATTCAGTTGCAAGTACATTTTAACTAATTATTAAGTATGTACTTATTCTAATCAGGCTTCAGTATGACGAGCGTATGCAAAATGATAAACATTATATTATTTCATAGACATTTTATGAGCTATTAAATTCTGTAATTATTTCACTCGTTTACATGTAATTAATTGTAACCGTAATTAAGATAATAAACATCAATTCAATGTTTGTAATTTATAACGAAATGTTTACAATATATGTTATTGACAATTTAATGCTTCATAAAAGTTTTATTAAATTATATTATACGGTCGTAAATAATCAACATGTCAATAAAGTTAATTTTCTCTCATCTCTGTTTGTGTTAATTCTAAATAATTGTTAACAAACAAGAGTGTGACATGAATGTGGCAAAACGTCATAACAATTACCCATAAAAATTCATTTGCGTACATTTGGAATTCTGCGCCCCACGCGCCAGCATATTAATTATGGTCGGACGGTTTTAATTATGTATTATAATCATTAGACTGTTGTTGCTGCTGAATGGCAACGATGCGCTCGAATGTCTACGCATAAAGTTTTGTTCATTAACACATTGTAAACTCGCATGCAGAGGAATTAAGCGCAGTAATAAGAGCGAGCGACTGGTTATGAATTTATGCTCTTTGGTTGTTGACCAGCGGATTTTGCATTCAAATTGTTTATTAACGTATTTACACTCAATGAACTCCACGAATGTGAAATTTATGACAATTCACACCTAATAACCAACCGAAATTTCAAGCGAGTTTTTACTCATCCTAGGTTTTGTCGTTTTGTCGGTTATTGGTCTAACCTTGAAGAAGAGTTATGAATAGAACCCAATGACTGAGTAGTAACAACTGACTACCGAGTGCGAATTGCTTTCCAAGAAATTCACTCTTTTGTGCGTTTTTTTGAAGAGAAATAAAATTTATGGTTTATTTCTTATTCGATGGGCATAAAGAGTTCTCTTACTTTCTATTTGGGTCTATTTCCGTTCCGACCACCAATAAACAAATAAAATATCCTCGGGTAAGTTACTTTCTCTTGGACTTCCAAAATATTCTAGGTGCATCTGGTCAGTTCTTGTCCGACGTTCATTGAAAGAGTTCGTAACTCTTTCTCGTGTGTGATAATATTGTTTATAACGATTAAACTGAATTTGTGAGAATAAAACATGTTTAAATCAAATACAAAAAACGTAGTGACCTCTGTTCAGTAAAAGCTGAACGTGCGAGTTCAATCCTACCACATTCAACAAGTTTTGCTGTGAAATATAGTGACTTCAGTGCAGTAACCTAGCTGTTTCTAGTAAAAATTTACGACAACATTATCAATTCAACAAGTTGTATTTCTAAAATTGAAGACTTAACCAAATAATCCATCGCAAACTAAGTAAAAAAGAAAGAAACCTGTTTTTTAAAAAGAGTTCTACATCTAGTGGTCTTCTCAGAAACTACAAACAACATGTTAAAAAGGTTTCCTGCGGACTTGGAAGACCTGTACCTTCACACCAAGAGTCTAGGTGGCTGACAGACTTTCAGCATCTACCTGTATCTTCTTCTAAGTCTGCACAAATTGCACAAACCATATCACAGGTAATGAATTAAAATTTATCACAAAATCTAAACAGTGGCAAGTGGCTGCTCGTCAGAGAGCTTTACGCCAAGCATAATGGCTTTTTAATAGTTTTACGAGTGCGAGTCGGTCTGACACGCCTGTGTTGGTGTTGGTGTTGTTTTATTGATCTTAAAATCATTTTAACGACTTCACATAAGCCCATAGCGCAAACAACTGTACGCCGCTGTCTCAACTAATCGCAACGCTTGTTTGTGTCGGCTCTTTAACCCCCTGTTAACAATTTTATTGTCATATAATTTTTATTGAGGCTGCAATGTGTCAAGCGGTATGCTCCAGCCTAGAGATACAAGCCCATTATCTTTATTTGCTTGTTTTATTGTGTTGCGCCACTTAAAGATGCGTAAAGATGAATTTCAACTTAATTTAACGCTGTGAAAATAATTTTCGCGCACTCAATCCAATAGTGCCATCTTTTCATGATTTCTTATAGGAATGCTTTGTATAATCTACTATAGATGGCATGTATTATTTTATACTGTTACTTCTCTTGGAAGTATTATTACTGAGCCACTGAAAGTTTTGCGTATAATTCAGTGAATCGAAATGGAAATTGCAGATGAGGCTCGAAATAACCCATTCTATCGTTACGATCCTGTCGGCAGTCGTTACTGTAGCTGCATTGTCACGCTGATTCCGCCAGCGTCGTCCTGCTAGGACGTAAAAGGCATATGGCTAGCTCGTTCAAATGGCAACTCAAGAAAAGCCCCCCAATTTGAAAGTCGCTGCGAAACGGTTATGATATATCTCGAAAGCGCCCGCAAAATGTGCCATTTTGTTCCATTTCCCCAGGCTCCCTTCACGTTTCCTACCAATTTCATATCCGCTCCCAGCAGGAAACGCGTTCCATCTCGCTGCTAAATTGCAGTTTCATTGTGCGAAATTCAGACAGAAACAAAAAGCGCCAATATTTTCCAAGCGAAAAATTACGCAGGCACATTAACCAGACGCAAACTCAGCGTTAGCCTGCATGTGTTCGATCCGTCTGCCTGCTGCTCGCTTGCTCTCTCGCCAATGCTGCAATCCTGCAGCAAAGCAATCAACGACGTACTCGTTCGATCACTCGCTTATTCTATTGAGTGCGACGCGGAAAGCACGTGCTACTCGGGTTGCGTGCAGCGCGGTCCGAGCTGAAGAGTATGCGTACCACGCCGGGGC